>JANHFX010013037.1:25966-72680 GCA_027560015.1 Chloroceryle amazona | reverse complement strand
CCTTGTTGAATTTCATCAAATTTCTTCCCGCCCAACCCTCCAGCCTGTCCAGATCTCGCTGGATGGCAGCGCAGCCTCTGGTGTGTCAGACACTCCACCCATCTTGGTGTCATCAGCAAACTTGCTGACAGTGCACTCTGTGTTGTCACCCAGCAAGAAAATGGAAACTGGGGGAAGATATTGGTCCTAAAACACATGAGCTTAGTACAGATCCTTGGGTTCCTCTATAAGTCTCGAGAACACAATCAAGGAAATGGAAACTGGGGGAAGATATTGGTCCTAAAACACATGAGCTTAGTACAGATCCTTCGGTTCCTCTATAAGTATCGAGAACACAATCATATGCACAATTACCTGTGCTGACAACCTCACAGCTACTCACACAATTAAGGCTGGTTTTATATTCTCAAAGTGCTCCAAGCAGTTATTGTGTATTCTGCAATATCAAAGGCTTATGAGACAGTCACTGTGCTGTAGGTGTGCTGTGGCTTTGCGAAGGCTCACTGTTGAGAAAAAGTTGATGAGCAAGAGAAAATCTGGGGTGCTTGAACATCACAGGCGTGTAGTAGCAAGCTGTCTAAATCACACTTTTCCTTGCAGTAGCTGCCTCTTTCAGCTACAAAGGAAATATTTCTGAATGCTCAACTTGTTTCTTAATATGGGGTTTACTTTTGATTCTGTTTATTCTCTCTTATAAGGAAAGATCAGTGGAGGATGATCTGTCCACAGGGGAAAGATCTGTTAGCACAGTTTTGAGGCAAGGTGGGCTGTTTTGTAGCAGCAGGAGCTGCACTCAGGTGCAACATGTCAGGAAACTGGAAACAGTTTCTTAAATGTCCTTCCTTAGTCTCTAGTCACACATGAGAACATTGTATTAGATTTCTCTTTGAACACTAACATGTTGCAGTTGTTTCCCACTGCGTACTGTTACACAGCTGACTACTATTCAACAATAAAATGCAAGTGGTCAAAGTTGAATCAGTTTTGGAGGGTGGATCATTAGTTGCTAGCTAGAAGACACTGTAGGGGTTGGTTTTCTTTTCATAGTTAGCTTCCTTATTTTGCAGAAATGAAGATGAAAACCACTCCTGAAAAAGAGCTCAGTCAGATTTGGGGTAAATACTTTTCACTGTAATAAAACAAAAATAATACCTAATAGCCTAGCATTAATCTGCAGCTCTCATCCACTGTGCCACTGTGTATGACCAGTAAAAAGAATTGATTTTATCTGACACCGAGGAACAAACTTCACTGAAAAAGGGTGAAACAGATCCCTCTCTCTGTGGCTCTTCAGTGCAGAATGGAAACAATAGTAACACCCTTATCCAATGTGTCACTGGTGTTCATGGCACCTCAGCTACTCTGCAGTTGTTCTCATTCTTTTTTTGTGAATTTAACACCTCGGGAAAAGCTGTCTTCTTCCCAGCACTCGGCTTTTCTGTGCTTTGTGCTTAGCTGAGAACTGTCACAGGCGGCTGGTGCCTCCCAACACAGAAATTATCTGGCCTGCATTTTTCACAGTTCTCTCTTTTCAGGTGTGAGATGCCACAGTAGGCATTTACTCCTGTGTCTTATAAATACATTGAGAACATATGGATTAATTTTTAGTTCTCTGTGCATAAGTGAACTTTTTTGCCTGGGGACATGCCCTGCGGATTGCAAAATGGCATCGGTTGACTGCAGTTGTGGTGTTTGCTTCCAGCGATGGTAAATCAATGTGGAATGTCATGTCAGTCTTAAAACTCATCCTGCAGAGCACACCTTTAAATTCACTCTCAAGCAGGCCCTGAGACACTTCCATGACCCAGGAACCCCAGAGAAAAAGTTTTGTCTTTCCTGTTGCCTTCTGCACTGACCTGAGGTGGTAAAACACTAAGGAAAATAGTGAATGTCTTTCCAGACACAGAGACTCCCTCAGGCAGGATGGCATGGAGCATGCTGCTCTCCTCTGTTTTCCTTTCCTCTCCACCAGGAGGACTGATTTGCACCCTTTAGGTCGGACTGTTACTGGGCTGGTGACATCATGTTAGGTAGATGTTAGGCTTTGCTGACAATGATGTAAAGCACTAATTTGCCTGAGACTGAGTCATGACTGAGGCATAGCTGGAGGAGACCATAAAGGTGACTCTCTTTTCCCTGTTCTCTCACTCTGGATGGCTCTCTTGCCCCTTGGCGATACAGCCAAGAATCCCTTCGTGAAGGGCAGGACGCTGAAAATGCAGCACACAGGCAAGTACCATACCAGCTGAGCTGGCATTGCCCCCCAGTTGCCAGAGCAAGATGGGTAGGGTCAGCATGCTTAAGCTTTCAGTGCATCAGTCCTTCATACAGTTACACAGTTAATGTAGCTATGCAGATTTTCTGTTTCATCTTCTTTTACCTCTCTCAGTGTCAGTTACGCCCATCACATCTCCCTGTCAAATTCATGTTGGCTCTCTTGATACTTCCACCCATGTAGCCATCCCAAACAGATTTTTAACGATAGTTTCAACTACCTTCCTTTCACCTTGGCGGTGCTGATGGAAACCTGCTCTTTCATGTTACATTCACGCAGGTATTACGCATTCACCCAAGAGACATGGAGCTTTCCTGTAGCCATGGGCTTGCTGTTGAGGACATGGTCACTGGAGGCATCTTGCTTTCATGTATTCCATACAATGGCACAGGAACCGTGACATGCAAGCGCTTCCTGACTGCTGTAACTGTACGTGAAGACATGCTGCACCGAGAACCAAAGATCATTAGCTGGATAACATAATGGTGTGGCAGCTTTTGATGTTAAACTTATCTTACGTATCAGAAGTTCATTTTTTATTGATAGAGAATTCAAGATATGAATAATGAGTGCTTGAGAGACTACGGTTATTGTTGAGACAACGGTGAGATTGAGTGAATCTGCACTTGCTAGTTCACATAATTTCAGGTTAGCACTCAGAGAAGACAGGAATTTGCTGCAGTGTAGCTGACAACTACATTAAATCACGTTAAACTGCATCCCTTAAAGATCTACAGAACCAATTGACTGGAAGCCACTGATTAGATTATAAATCACAAACTTTGTTGATATAAAATAGCCTTGTTCTTCTGCAGCTCACAGGCTTCCAACTAGTTTCTTCCATTCATTTAGTCACTCAGGTAGCCACCTAAGGCTTCCTAGGCTACTGGAACAGGCTAGCACATATAATACTGTTTTCATATTACAGTTGGAAAAAAGTCCACCCAAAGCTGGTGATCAGCAGTGTTCTGCTTCTGGTGTCAGAAAGTGCCTCTGGCAAAAGTAAGGAGAGAGAGTGTGAGGGAAACGTTTTATATATAAGATGGGACTCTAAGTCCCTGATTAACAATTTGATTTCTACTCTCTGTCTTCTTGTATTAAAATCATTTCACTTTTAAAAATAGAAGTTGACTCTGTCGTTTTTCCCAAAGGATTAGGAGAAGTGATACACACTTGAAAATAATTAATACTGAGACCTTTACAAAGTTATCATGGGGGGTGTGGCTGGGTAAGGGAGAAATTAAATAGAAACAATTAACTAAGTCAACTACGTTTTGGTTTGTTGTTTTTTTTTTTCTGATGGACAATGTGACTCAAATGATAATAATAATAATAATAATAATAATGTTCTTAAAGAGTGTTCCTCAGTGAGACCTGGACCCAGCGTGTGCAACTGTGCTTCTTATGAGTGAGCACCTTCTCAGGCTCACCGCTCTGTGGCTGCAGTGGGACTGTGAAACCTGCTTGTCACACCATCTGTCCATTTCCATTGGAAATTTCATGGCAACTGTGGGCAGAACCAACAGGCACCTCCCCTGTTGTGTTCCACCTGCAGTTCAGTGTCATTCACTCAAGGCAATATGAAAAGACCAGCACTCCTAAACAAATGAAAACAAATGTTTTATTTACAGGAAAAAAATCTGTACACTGTGCATACATAAAAATATACAAAATCATAATAGAAAATATAGAAAGTGTTAAAATGTATACAAACACTGCTTAAAAATGTGACTCCTGTAAAATCTTAAGTTTTGTTATTAGAGTACACATTCATTTAAAAAAATCATCATACAAAATAACTCTCAAAGCTATTAAAAAAGTACACAGTTTATATTTGAATAGTTCAATGACTACTTAATTATAAGAATGATGAGATGATGTGAATAAATGTAAGGCTTTTACACACAACTCTTGGTTCAAGAACAAAACTCAGAATCTGATCACTAAGCCACAGAGAAGAAATTTGCAGTGTCAAAATTCATTCAATGATGCAGATGTGCCCAGACCTGGGCTACTTTAAACTTCAAACAGTTAAATCAGGTATCCTCCTTGGGTGTGAGAGGATAGCTCCTGGGAAAGATTCAGATGCTTTCTACTGACAGTCTCCTAATTACCCATTTCAAAAAACAATTTCATTTATTCAGTACATATCAACTTTAAAAAGCATGAAGGGAAAAATAGCAGCCATATAATTTTGCAGTTCATGCATTTAATATTCTTTTCATGGTACCACCATCCAAAATGGCATTTTCCATCCTTAAAAACTGCTGAAGATAGAGGAAATGAAAAAGAAAAACTCCAGTATGCATTGGATTTCTCTACAGGTGTTTTGAACTCCTGTTTAATTCAGTCTCTCTCTAAAATGACTGCGTTCAGTCTCTGCAACCGTTGAGTGTAATGAAAAAAACCTGTCTCTGTTTTCCTGACTTTGGCAACAGATCTACAGCAACAAGTTCAGAATTTGTGTTCTTTCACCAAAGAAAGTGTCCCGATAAAAGACTTGCAATGATCTAGCTAAAATTGTGCAGAGACAGTGTAGATTAGACTGTGTAAATCACACCCCCCCCCCCTCCAAGTACATATTTCTTGTGTCAGGGTAATAACACTGACTTTACCAGAGTTTCAGTGTCATAAAACTGCACAGCAAGGTACAAAAAAGATGTAGTAGTTTAATCCAAGGAATGACTGACAGAGATGTGAGTTTATGCTTTATCTTTAGAGCAATTAATTGTTTTTCTCACAAAAAGATTTTGTCTCAAAACAAGGCAAAATCTTTCTTTTTTCTTTTTTTTTTTTTTTTTCCCCTTGAATAAACAGAATACCTTGATTTAACCATCCAAAGGCTGAATGCATAAAATGATAAGAGCACCGCAAGTCAGAAAAGCTACAGAATTCACAGTGGAAAAAAAGAGCATAATGAAATTCAGCATAAACTCAGCACATTTCTTTAAGCTGCTGCTGTGTTTCTGGTTTGTTTCAGCTAAGTGCAACTGTTGTCCACAGCACCAGGGCACAGGAATGAGGCGTGATAGCTTTTGAAGGCAACTTGCTCCTGCTTCTCAGTAAAATTTTATAAATACAAAACCTGCATCATTGCAATGAGTGTGAAGCGAGCTCAGGGGTCCACTAGCAGAGGCATTTGCTTGGCTGATGATGCACCTCCAGAGTTGGGTTTGGGCAAACCTCTCTTGTTTGTGGTGCCATTCTACTCTGTTAAGAGTGCAACAGCCCCACGGGAGAGTTACAAAACCATACCTATATCTTTTTTTCCCCCAAACTCCCCACATTCTGGGTAAGAAAATGCATTTCCTTTCACACTGTCTGCATGTAATATATGCACCTAAAGCCAATGCTCTCATGCATTGTTATTATTATTTAATGATACATGGTTCAGTGTTACTACACACTCACTGTTTTAACTTACTGAATATAATTATTTGTAAAGATCACTCTGCCCTCACAAGGATCGGGAAATAAATGCCCATAAATGCACACATACATGGTGGGCTCTTATAAAGTCATCAACACCAATGCCATGGAGTGTAAGCAGTGGTGAAGGGAGCACCTCTGCAGATCTTTTATGTTCCTCCTTTATCTCTGCCCCTTCCCCTCTTGCAGCAAGTGGAGGTGAGCCCTCAGCAGACCAGGCATGCTTGCACTTGTGCCAAAAAACAAAGGAGGACAAGACAAGGTAGGGGAGTAAAATCTCTCTAAGCAGCCCTAAGGTGTTTGAGCAGGCAGATGAGTGAAACATCACAGTGGAAACCAGTGTAGAGAAGACACACCAGGGATGCTTATGTTTTCAAGAGGGGCATCACAAGGTAGTCTCCCTCCTCTGTGAGAAAGCAAGCATTTCCAGTAGAGCTCTGGGGCATCCTCTGAGGTGAAGGTGCTACAGCACCCACATTTGCACTTCTGGAAAGGAGCACTGACCGCTGTAGAAATTGGGATACAGCAAAGAAAAAATTTCTGATGGTGGGGCTTAAATGTGCACAGTCCAGTAAATTAAAAATACACATTTAATTTTATAACATCTCAGACCTGGTTCTGCACTGTTATATAAACAATGTATTAAGAAGCTATTCTTAGCACTTGTGACATGAAACTTTGTCATTTGCCTTGTTCTGTACAAAAGCTACATTGAGTATTCTGACACATTACTGAGGGAATAATACAACCTGTCCTGCTGTGGGTAGTTGAGTAATGCAGTTAGTATTTTTCTTCTTCATAAAAATCAAAGTTAAAGGTTAGTGGTTGCAGACTGGTCAAAGTGATAGGCTTTTTTTCCTTTTCAGAACTTGAGAATTTCCAGTTTATGGAAAAGTAGCATTTCACTAGTCCCAGAAAGCTAATCAACTTCCTTCCCTTACAAACATGTGGGAGATATCATACAGGACAGAGACATAAGTTTGATTGCACTGTTCAAACTTCATACATTTTGCAAACAGGGTACCAAATATATGGAAAAATAGATTAGTTCTGAGTAGGTTCTCCACAAGATTAAATACCAGTGTTATATTAACTTTAAGAATAAAAGTTGCTACCATACATAATATTAAAAAGAAATCAATATGTAATATATCCAGAGTCTAAGGCAAATAGGAGTAAAACATATTCATTTTGATCCATACCAACGTGATTTATGGACATACCTATCCACACAATACAGAAGTACAGTTTTTAGATCACCTGGACATACTTTCTGTCAACAAAAGGAATCTTAAGAGGATCATAAAGCCCAGATTAAGAGACTACATGGGAAAAGAAGGCTATGTTCTATGTAAGACACATGTTCTTCACTTTTGAGGAAGCAAAACCATCAGTTCCAAGGGACAGAGTGAGAGAAAATAGGATATTCTGAATATATTTACATTACTGTTAGAGAGGAAATAATATTGTGTGCACTCTTCAATTGCCTTTCTGTTGCTTAAGAGAAAACACAAAACATACTGCTGTCCACCACAATCACTCAGTTATTCTTTTCAGTGCCTCTGAGCTGCCTGGCTTTTTACTGAATGGACATGAATAGGATATAGCTGTGCTGGCTTGTACATAGGTTCCCTATGAACTTATCTTAAGAGAAAGGGTGGAGTTGTGTGAAAAAAAAAACCAAAACATTAACCTCCTGACGCTGAGAAAATATGAAACTCAGGTCTTGCCATGAAAAATAATGCTTTTACTATATCAGCAACCAGGCAAATTTTTACAAGTGCCTTAGAGAATATTCTCATTGTGTTTAATTAATGAAAAAAAAACAAATTATCTCCATATGCAATCCATAATCACATTTTTTGCAGAGCTTCTCTGGCATGCAGCCTTTTAAACACTAAATAAAAACTGCTGAATATCCTCTTCTTTTGTCAGAGAACTCACTATACTTTCTTAACTTGTGAACAAGTGAATTGGATTGGGTCCCAATGAAGTATCTAGCAAATGATATGTGAAATCCCTGAATCTTATCTTTGCTGCAGAAAGGTGAGCTCACTCTACACTTGCTTTCAGTGTGATGTGTGAGCGCTGCTCAGCATCCCTTGGCTTTCTCTGAATCTTACTTAACTGGGCAGACTAGGGGAGGGCATCATTTCCAACTCACACCTTCTTGATAGACCTCCCAGGGAGATTTTTTTCCCGAATGGGTTATGAATATGTGTGTTGCTCTTTAAATGAATGCAGTCAGCGTGATTATGGGGATATGGCATCAAAAATACGTGCAGTGGTTTAACTTGTTTAGCTGTGTGTGCAACCATCTGCATCTGCACTGACTTCATAGCCATCATAAGGTCCCCTGTATAGCTGGAGGTCTGTAACCGAGCATGACTATGAATGGGAATTAAACTCTACTCTAGTCAATGACTACACAGCTCAGAGCAGTGATTACTTCATTCTTGGAGAATGTAAAAATCCCATGGAGCCATAAGAATCTCTGCATTGTTCAGCTGGCCGCTCTCTACAGTAACAGTAATAGAGGCCATTTCACAATGCCAGGTTTAACAGTTAAATAACTTTGTTTAAAAAAAAGTTACAGTCTATCATATGTGGCATAAGAGACCACCAACAAATTCTGACAGTCACACCCACAACAATACATTATATTTCTGCCTAAGTATGTCCTTTGCACCTTTCATGAGCTAAGCCTTTTTTTTTTACCTTTAACTATTTGCAAAGCAGTAATAAATACTCAGGCTCAGAAAAAGAAGTATTTCTCATGCCTGCTACTTAATTAAAATTTATAGACTCAAGACTAGATTGGTCTAAGATACATTTTTCAAGTATTCTCTTCTTGTTTATAGTACAACAGTAGTACCTTATTGCACATTGTTTCTGAAGGGCTCTTTTCTACAAATGTGGGAAGTTATCTTGTTCGGGGCACTTGACAGCTTTGAAGCCTGGCAAAATGACTTTCCCCTTCCGATACAGATCATCCTGCAAACCTTTGTTCATCCTCTGCACCAACAGCTTCTCGTAGAGCAGTGGGTGGTAGGCCCCTAAGGTACAAGCTGCATCGTAGTAGAGTTCGTGGTAGTGACACAGGTCGGTCTGTCGGACGGAAGGGATGTATTCGTACACGTGCACTTCATGACACATGGACATCATAATGAGGATACCTGGAGCATAAAGTGAAGACAACAATGAACCCCAGATTTCACCTTTCTCACAGAAATTTCCATCCAATCTGTTTTTCTTTCCTGCTTTCCTTTGCCATTGTACACCTTACACATAACAACTGTGAAATCATTTAAAGGGAAGTAATAGTTCCTTTTATTAGAACAGTGATCACTTGTCCTTGATACGTAAAGATTGTGATTCTTATATAGTCAACAGGGTAGGACAATAATCATAAGGAAAGGGTAAAAAGCCCATAAAGGGTTTACATACCACCATCAGCCTCCTTTAGCGGGAAGACTGCTCCTTCCCACCTCCCCCCCATTTACCCCATCCTGTCCAAAAAACATTCCACACAATGTGGACCTAATGCAGCTGCATCATTTTTTGGAGTCAACTGACTACTTTTCTTTTTTTTCTTCTAAATGGACCATTCTTTAAGCTATTTAGCAAGACAGACCAGGTCTTTGCATTCACTTGCAGAATACAGAACACAGAAACTTTTCTCCTGTTTCTAAGGAGCTCTTCTAGGTACTTCTACCAATTCCACAATTTCCACAAGTAAACTCTGACCTGTCATGTACAGGAGGTATAAAGTAATTCCAGGTATGTCTATCCTATCATCCACTTTGGTTTTGGATATCTGGGTCTTGCAAATACTTACATACACACTGCTCTACCAGGCTATGAAGAAGCTGAACTATTTCCCTTTCGTTTTTTTACCCTATAGCAAGTGGAAACAAGAATAGAAAGATGGGCCAGTATCACCCATGTTTCCTCCCTTGACAGCTTTTGGATGGCTCATTTAGATCATTGCAATATTAGGATATCGGTATGCTCCTTGAAATATCTCCACCTTATTACAGTGTTGGTCTTTCTTTGTCTGGAATTGAACCATTTCCACTTTTTCCATCCACTTGCTTCTCTCTAGGAAGGAAGATATGACCAAGAAGACAGCCTAAATACATGCAAAAGGGCATATCAAGAAACATCAGCCACATAGTGGTGGTACAAAATCCCACAGATTCTGACCATTTTGTGAAGTGTCTCACAGAGAAAGGGTGGGGAAGGTGAATTCCCTCTTAGTTGTCATGAGAAAAAGCCCCTGATGACCTCTGTCTCAGCAAGGAAGAATCCACAAAATGACAATCTGCTTTTTCCTGCCACTTGTCAATGGCAGACACCAGTAAGCACCATCAACAGCAGCTAAGAAAGGCTGCATGGAAATTAGTTTCCTGCTTCAAGCCAGGCAAAGGTTTGTTTTGACCATAGGTGCTGTCCTAAGAAACTGTTGCTGTCTTTATCTCATGATCAAGATCAAAACTAGACTAGGACAGATTCAGGAGGAAGATTTTTTGGAAGGTTTTAATGCAAGCTTGGTTTTCCTACAGCACAATTGTAAATCTGTACTAAGAGAAAGTGTTTATGGCTTTGAAATGAGAGACATCTTACTGTTGTGGCTGCACAAAGAGACTAATGCCAGATATTGATCAACAGCACTGTCTAAACTGCAATATTTTCACATCAATCACTTTGAGGAGCTTCTTGGAGCCTTTTCTGTTTCACATAGCCATGTGAAAAGAAAGTGATGAAGTAAGCATTGGACACCATTTTTTTGGTAAAATACTTCACTTAAATAAATGCAGAAATATACTTAAGCACTTGTTGCACTGCTGGCATCCCTATCTGTTGAACGTGACTGTCAGCTCTCAAAGGAGGCATCTGTATAATTCTGCTCACTTTACACTTACAAATGAGAACTGATATAATTGGCTTTTTTTTTTTTTCTGTACAACAGCTTTGAAATTATAAAGCATCAAAGGTGCTTTGGATAGCTCTCACAAGTGAAATGAATGAGCATAAAAAAATATTTTGGTTTGTTAATTAAGCAAAGTCATTTTCTGAAGTTTAGTTTGCAGTTTGGGAACACAGACATTTCAATGGCTTGTTAATGAAAAGAACCTTATGTTCTCCCTGCTGTGTATCATTGGATTATCAAAATGATTTTTTTCACTGCTTGATGTGTGAAGTAACTGAAAATCAATTACTTCTGTGATTCAATTTTTAGTTATCATAAATGAAAGGTTCTGAAAATGTTTTAGATTGTTCTACAGCTTTACACTCTACAGAGCCTATGGTTTTAGAAAAGCTAAGCATATCAATTTCAAAGGAAAAGTCCATAAATCTAAGGGAACTTCAGTCTTGGGTAGCAAAAAAAAATATTCACAGTGAAAAAATATTTAATCCCTATTTGAGCAAAAAGTATGATCTTAATAAGCCATGTCTACATGCCTCCAAGCTGTCACAGAGATGCTCTCAATTGTAGTCTGCCTAGCAACTATGTCTAGAATTGTTTGTTTGTTGTTGCAGTTTTACAAATGCTTTCGCCAGCTTTTCCACTGCCAATCTCTTTCCTCCACTGATGGAGAACCCACCTGCCACTCCAAGGTAACTGTTATCCAGCTGAATCAGAGGATGGATGGTGGAAAAGTGTACAATAACGAACCACGTCCAGAAACAGACAGTAAAATGACTTCTCACCTGCACCCAGAGCCAAACCTGGAGCCAGTTTCAAAGTCGACACCACCAGTGTCATAAGAAAATTGGCTCTGATGGAAAAGTACAAGGCTTAACCAGACTGTGTTTTCATTTCACTTCCACGTTACCCAGCTAACCTTAAAATTAATAAAGGAAGTTGTGATTTGTGGGATAGGAAAACTGTCAAGAACAAAAATTTGGGATTTTTTATAATTTCTTTAATAACTTGACTTAAAGGATGTGAATCCCCCTCCACAGGGCACAGCCCTAGTGTTGTAAAGCTGTTACTGTAATCTAAGTTTACAAAAACATTAATTTACCATCTTTAAGAGAACAGCAGCAGTTTAAACCATGAAGACATTTACACCACTGTGTGTACTAGTGTAGAATCAGTTTTTATTCTATATACTTTCCAAGGCCATGTCTGTCTTGTTTAGGAAGTCCCTAAAACAGGGCTTCCACCAGAGCTCCCCAGGCTACAGGTCTCGTGTTCCCGCCCATGTTAGTACCACTCTGTAACCCAATTTCTCTCTTTGCCTGGTGTTAACAACATTGCATTGAGTTACTGACATCTGTATCCAGTAAGTGTTAAGAGTGCCAGGCTATCTATATTTTCATCTAACTCATCACTCAGTTTCTCCATCTTCCATTCTCTCCAGTTACTTTCAGTGTTCTTAATATATATTTTTTTTTAATTACTACTAGCTTATTGGCACTTCCATCATCCCTAAAATATTTTTTTACATTATGTTTGAACCTTTATGTTCTGGATACAATCTCAAAGATAAAGAAGAGGTATGCATCTGATTTCTTCCTGACTTGATCTTGCTTCTGTTAACCTACTCTAGCTTGCCATTCTACTCTGAGAAGTCCTAAGTTGATTCCCATTTGTTACCTTTACACATCTCCTTCCATATTATCACTTCCTAGCTTTCTCTTCTGTGGCTGAATCTCTTCACATTTCCTCCCACATGTATTAACCTTTAGTTTCCATCCTTTCTCTGTATTGCCCACAGAGTATGTACCTATCTACCTGTTTCTTTTGTCTGTGTGCTTTTCACATCACTGCCTGATTCAGTATCATCTGCAAGTTTGTTTTATATCTCAGCATGCTTTCATGATCGCCAGCATCAGTATGAATGAAAATCACATTGTTTGATAACCTGCAGAATTTCCATACAATACACTCAATATTTGTATTGCTTACTGTCTTTAAGTTAGTTTTCAGTCGATGCACAATTACTACATATAAAACAGCACAGACTGGCTTACACAACCCAAGGAGACACTAATTAACGAGCATGGTGAGACAGTCATTGTCCTAACATCACAAAGGCTGGACACAATCTCACTGAGATGTTCAATAATATTGTAGGCATGATTCTGAAACCAGAAAGCAGGTGTGGAAATGACCATCAGACCTGGTCTCTTCCAGATTTGGTGCTTAAGCTTTAAAACTTTTAAATCTTAAATATTCGATCTAAATTTCACAGTAAGGAAAAAGTCAGGGTATCTGGCATGATTTTAGCTTTGGCAAACATGACTGGTGTAACCATACATTC
Organism: Chloroceryle amazona; assembly: GCA_027560015.1. Taxonomy (NCBI): domain Eukaryota; kingdom Metazoa; phylum Chordata; class Aves; order Coraciiformes; family Cerylidae; genus Chloroceryle; species Chloroceryle amazona. The sequence continues at coordinate 59,702 of JANHFX010013037.1, read as the reverse complement.
AAAATCACAACTGAAGATATTTCTGTATCGGCCACTCTAATCTAATCCTAATACCCTTGCTGGATTTTCTGATGTCAAACTGCCAAATAATTCTGCCTGTGTAAAGAAAAGTTGGTTTATAGCAGATCATTCAAAGGTATGCTTCATGAATGTTTTACAGTTGAATGACAATGTTCCTGAATACCACACTGGACAACAAAAAACAAGATTGAGAACATGGAATAAAATTAAAATATTTTCAAATATATTATTCCAAAGAAAAGATGTGTCTGTCAAAGCAACTGTCAACCTGCAAATGTGTTATAACAGTACAGTATTAGATGCTACTTAAATATTATTTATTTCAAAATAATATCTATTAGTATTTCAAAAGCCTTAGGAAGATGTGTTACTTTTTTTTGGCAGACATCTATGGTGTTGGGAAGCATTGGGTCTGATTTATACTGGGTCCTAACAGCACAACTTAACTCCATCGGTTTTACAATTTGCACTGAAAACATTTAAACCAGAATTAAATTAAGATTAAATTCCTTGCATGGATGGTTTATACAACTGATCATATACTAAGGATGCTAATCGAAAGGAGAAAATGTTCTTCAATTTGTTCTTGGAAATTTTAATGACTCCAGAGGTTTTGAATTTCCAACGTGCATCTTTTGTACAGTACAATTAGGTTTTGTGGTTTTAAAAATTTAAAAAGAATGTTCACTGTTTACAAGTAAATAAAATATAGTTTAATATACCTGAATACAACACCTGCTGTATGAAAGCATCTAAGATAGTAAGTGTAATACAAACGTTCAGCAAGAACTCAGCATCATTGTAACAAAATGTAGGAGACACTGAAAGCATTTAAATACACATAATCTGATTATTATACTCATAATGTGTCTCATTTCACACACACTACAAATCTAGTCACAGAGAAGAATTTAGCTAGACACACTAGTAAGTTTATGTTTGGTAAGCTGTGCACTTGAAAGCATTACAAATAAACGTAAAGAGTTTAGAAAGTATTGTTTTCTTGATGTTAGTTTACTTCTGTAGTCTCTCTTGATTGGATTTCAGGTACCACAGGAAAATTGGTCACTCCTTGAAACTGGGCCAAATGAGCCTCATTGGAATATACAGTAAAAGGAGCTCTGGCTTTTAAAATAGTATGTTTCTAAAAAAGGGTTCTTTTACCTATGTTTAGTTGATGAACTATGACAAATACTAACCACAATAGAACCAAATATTTATTAAGGAATTTAACTGTCATCAAATGGCCCTGTGCCTAAACTTAATACATTGTGCAATACTTGTCATCTTTGATGTACAGATACTGGCATTATATAATAGACCTAGAAAGAACATATTTATCACTTAATGCTGAATGAAAAAAGCTGTACATTAATCACAGTAATATATTCTGTAGTATGAGTGTAGACTAGAAAATGCTGACCAGTAGTATCATACAATTTTAAATTTCATATTCAAATTTGATGATACAATACACTAGAAGAGTAAAGATCTTTTAATATAATTTGGGGTGCTCTAAGAGGAGACTTATCTTTATCTCTGAATTTCAAAAAGTAGGAGGTACTCAAATGTCAGAATGCTTTTTATTAGAATAAGCAAAATGTAAAGCTTATGTATTTGGAGGTATTATTTATTTCTGTGATAATACTCGAACAAAATTGAGCTGGAAAGAGTAAGCACTATTCTGTTCCCCCACCAACTATTGGCAAGCAGCTGAGTAAGCAATAATAATAAAGGCAACTCTTAATATGTCAAATTGTTTCTTTCAGTTCATGCCAGTGTATTTTTTCTCTAAGATGAGCTGGAGATCAGCCAAGTTCTACTCAACACGCTCTCTGAAGCCATTTAAAATTTAAGTTCTTAGTCACACAGCGATCTGCTAATGTTGCAGTGTAATGATAGTCTTGCTTGTACTATTGTCTCGATGCATGCAAATGATTAAAATCATGTTATCAACTATTAATAGTGCGTAACTGTTACATCTGTAATGTCAACTGTAAAGCCTCAAAACATGCCTTTCTTTCTCCCAACAATAAAGCAATCTGGACTTAGTTATTGTATTGGGTACAGTGGTTCATATGTCATGCTAAAAGCTACAACACATAGCAAAGACTATCACCTAAACACAACCTAAAACATTAATATCTGCACAGACCATGTTTTGATTTGGGAATAAAAGAAAAAAAAGACAACAAAAAAAACCCAACAAACAATACCACAGTCAGAGCTTTCAATTAGCTTTTTAAAAAGACAAAATTTCTCGGTATATAAAACTGAATTTCAAGTAAAATCACCTCTGACTAGGTAAGCTAACAAAGTGTACCGATGCACTAGAGTAAGTAAGAATTCATAGCAAATCCAGTTAGCAAACAATAGATAGGATCAAAATCTTCATAGAAAAACCTGTATATAACCTAGACATTATTAAAAAGCCCTCAGATTTTCTGAATGCTAATGTACTATCCCATCCAATGCACACAGGATGCTGCTCTTGAGAAACTCAAGTAAGCAGTGTTAGTCTTGGTCTTCAGATGACAAAAATGTAAGGTCAGAACTAGGTTGTTTACACAGGCTACCAAGGAGGGTATAGGAACAGTTTTCTTACAGCAGATGGTAAAAAGAGAGACTGACAATTTATAGGCCTTAAATTAATTAAATTAATTTAATACTTTCAGAAAAAGGAGAGCGATACTGAGCTCATATTTCACAGCAAAAAAATGTATAAACAGGAAGTAAACATTTACTTCTGCCGCCAAAAGATAACAGTGACATTTTCTCAACTGTCACTTTAGGATTTTCTAGTGGAATCCAAATCTGAGATTTGGATTTGAAATGCTTACATTTCTTCTGAGAAAAATAGAATAAATCAAAGTCTGAAATGAGATATAAACATAATCAATACTTATTTAGCAAACCTAATTTTCAGCTGAATGTGAACTAACAAATTTAACTGCAAATGCCACATAAGGCAATGTTACAAGCCAGGGAAAGTCCACGCTGGTGGCTCAGAAAAAAGATGAAAAAGAGTCCCAGATTAAAAGGAAAGGTTTGTTTTACCTTTGTGAACCTTTCCCCACAAACAAAGCAGTCTCTGTGTTGTGTTGGTCATCATTCATAGCCTTTGAGCTAGAAAATACCACACTAAAAGGTGACTTGTCTGTGCCAAGTTTATCTTTCCTAGACAAGTTATATCCTCAGAAGCAACACCTAACAAAGGGGCTGCAATCTGACAGGCAATGAGTTCAGCCTACTTTCATTGATGTCCTGAACTTAAAACATTAAAAATGTTTTGGAAAAGACTGTGGTCAGATGTGGGCATGTGTGTAGCATTTTTAAGGTGCAGCCTGGCACCGGTGATGGAGAGGCTGCTGCAAGCTGAGATACTGCTTAGAAGAAAACCAAAGACAGGAACATCTACAGGTTAGAATCAGATGGAGAGGAATGGAGAAGCCCTGTTCTTGGAGGAATCTCATAGCTGTTCTGTTTTGGGTAGGATTCATCTCACCTGGCCGTAGGCCTCTATGGTGTGTGTTGTGCATTACTGTTTCAGAAGTGGCTGGAAGCAGTGACATGTTTAAACGGATTGAACCTTCCATGAGTGTATACAAAATGCAGATTACTAAAGCCTTTGCTCTTTGTGCCTTATTTTGAACATAACCTGTAGAGCCCAACCAGTCATGCTCTGTGCTACACTTCTCTCCCCATCCTCTTCTCTCCCCTACTCTACAGCTGGGACATGCGCTGGGCTTTCCTCACCCCAGCTACCAACCATCACAGTGCTATTGCCTCTCCTCGGCAACATGCTAATGTACACAGGGTTTCGGGGAGCCAGGGGCTCCAGGAGTGAGTTATGCTGAGATAGGGCATCCCATACCCCAAAGGAAGTGCAAAAAATGTTAGTCTCCGTGCAGTGGAGAAACTGGGGAAAAGGTCCTACCTCTTCTCACTCTCTCATTCCCCTAAAGTCACAGCATGAGACTACCTAGTCCCCACAGATGACCCACTGGCCCCTTTTCCAAGAGACTTAATAATAACTTAAAATACATTAATGCAGTTATTGGCAATGTGAAAAGATTCCCCTGACATCAATCACCACTGAAAGATGCTGACTCACTGCTGCACAACACTGTGAGAGCACATTACACCAAGCAGCCTCCCTTTGGGAAGACTCAGTTTCTTATAAATAGTGCTAAGCAGCAGAAATATACACACTGTCAGGTGACAAATGCAATTACCAAAGAAACAGTCGAAGACCACCCGAAAACATTCCTGACATTCCTGAAATTATATAGCCTGATGTTTTCATGGTGTTCATTTATAAATTTGTCTAATTTTGTAAATTGGAGTTACAGAGGGTTAAACAGCTTGAAACAAAAGTAATTCACTTGACCCAGAACCATTTTTTTAAAAAACTTTTTCCATGTTACTGGCAGCAACAGCCATTTCAAGAACCACAGCTCACAGAGGGCTGCCTGACTTTCTGCTGGTGTAAATATGGGCAAACTAGATCCTTGGGCAGAGTCTATATCCACTCTGCAGAGCATTGCACACAGACTTACAATAAGTTATTCTAGTAAAGAGATTAGAATCACTATGGTCCATGCTATAAAGAGCTTGGATTCGCAGATACAGGTACCTCTGCCTGGGAAAATTCATACCCTCTATTTGACAATAGACATCTTCTTTCCTACAGCTGTTTTGAGCACAATGGTATTAACAGTGTGGCTATTTAATAAACCATTTTCCCATATCTTCTTGAAATTAAGACACTCATATTTTATGATGGTCATCATTTACCCATTCTTGCTATTAATTTTATAGGAAGCATTTTTATAGATTTTAGAAGAATCAAGCACAAGCTCAATAATCAGAATATGCCTTTCATACAGATGCACTCACTTGTGTCTGCCAGCTTCAGTTCCAGCTGGATTATTTGCTGCATGAGTTATCGAGAGATACCTGATCTGAAAACCAACATGACTTTTCAGATTTGTGCCAAGCCGCATTATACTGTTATACTTTATCTTGCCTTTTATGTCCACCTTAGACAACAGGTAGTTGCTGTTCTGCAGTGTGTCCCAGTTTATATTACATTACACGTGCAATGCACAGACATCCATTCAAAGAGGTTACTAAAATAGGAAACCTCTGCCTAACAAAATATTTCAATTGCATCTATCAGAACAATAGCTAGTTATTAAATGAGGTGGATATGACTCCCAGTGAGCTTGTCTTAACTGGTTTCTTTTCTTAAAGCTAATAATAGCATTACCAAAATGTCTAAGTATATCTTCTGGAAAAGAACAATATAAATAAAATTCCCGGTAGAGGAAAAGGAGGCAGATTTGCATCTGTACACACAGAGTATATTTATCTGTACAGCTTTTGTTGTTAATGTTGTTAATGTTTTTGCTTGTTTAATAATTGATATTTTCAAAGCTTTCTCTGCTTGAAGGATATTTTTGTAAGAAATATTGAGATTTAGGGTTGAAGATTAATGTTCTATTCTTATTGTAGAATTAATTCCACTTCTAAGAAAGCTTTTGAAGTATTTCTTATATATGGTGGAAGTACAGATTGACAGCACAATGATCCTCTTCACTATTCTTAACAATCAGCAGCTGTTAAACTATTATTATAAACAACTTAATTACTCCAAAAAATGCTTTTGCAAAATGTGAATGCAGCTGGTGAGATCATTCTACATGAGCAGTCTTCTCCTTATGAGTTTTCACAAGCACGTTCAAAAAACCTCACTTTAAGAAGTAACCAACTGCCAAGCCATCCTCCTCCAACACACAAGGCCTCCTCTTCTTAACACTCCCGCTCCAGGTAAGCGCAACACACCAAGCTCATAGATAGGCATCTCCCAGCCACCTTTACGTTATCCCTCTGAGAGCTTCACCACCCTCCCTAAGGCCTTTGGTAATGTCCTCAAATGCTACTGCTCTACACAGAGCCCAAGGTAAAAATCTCAGAACTGCTTTTCCCATGTTGGATGCAATCTCAGGTATCTTCGCTTTCAGATTCAGATAGAAAGAATAAAAAGAACATTTTCTGACTGCATCAAATACACAGATCAATATCACAATGTCAAGGCGGAAAGGATGGAGTTTCTGAAGGGGAAGATGTTATTTGGAATTCTATGGCCCTCTATGTCTCTGGAAGCATGAGAAAGGAAGACCTGACTCAGCCTTGCTACTCTGACTACTTGCACCCTTTAGACATTTATGATCAGGACTTGCTATACATCAGGTAAGTCATTATGCTGTATGAACTGTGGATACACTGCCAAATTATCCCCCAAGAAATACTACAGAAGGGCCAAAAAAATACAGTGAAACTCTATTCCTTCAAGTCTAAGAAGAAGAAACAAGCAGTACACTGCATGAGGATGAAGTCCATACACATGTACACATTTACAATCTTGTAATTGTTTTTAAACAGCACGTCTACCAGGCCCATCTTTGATACACCTACCAATAAAACCTGAAGAAGGAGGGTTGGGCTGGATCTTTTCTTTAGTGTTCTCCTGAATGATGTCCCAGAGCTGCCATATAAACTTTGGGTGGAGAATGTAAAACGGCTGGTTCGGATTCTTCCTGCGATGCTGTACATAGGGAGCAAACAGGTTGTAGTCCGGCTTCTTATACCACTGGGAGGAAAAAAAGTAACAAATTTTTTAATCTTGCAGTGTCAAACATGTTTGGAACACAACATGTGCAATAACACGAACTGGATTCATTTGGGTTCTTCAGAACAGAAGTAAAGGCAGCAAAGCAGCCTGCACTGGTGAATGCTTCTCGTAGAAAGCCAGTCCTGGCTCTGGGCTATTCCGTTTCCTTTCTTCACACAGAGACTCCAGTAAGCGATTCACAGCTGCCAACTCCATCTCCCCCTCACAGGTCCATGTTAAACAAGGGATTCAAAGAGTATTGACACAAAATCCAAACATGGGGGTGAACCTTCCTCTGAAAGAGTCCCTGTCCCTGATAGAGGCAGCAGCAGCACATGGAGCAGGCTCACAGCAGCCCACATAGGAAGCAGGCAGCCTCTGGCATCTGTTGCTAAGGGAGTTTAGCAGATGAAGGTTTACTTTCTACTTTGCTCTGAGCTCCCCCTGCCAAGAACCATCAGATCAACTGGTCCACTGAGTTGCAGCACCAGCCAAGGCAGAGACTCCCCCAGTGACAACCAGATGGGTGTCTGCTGCTCTCAGTGAGGGGGCAGACGGCCGGGCACAGATGGCTGTGGAGGAGTGGACACAAAGGGAAAACTGGTGGGGAGGAGGCCTGAGAAACGGGGAACAGAGACTTTCATTAGGGTGTTGTATTTTGTCTAGGAAGGCAGGTGGGAAAAAATGGATGCAGTTCTTCACCCTTCCTGATAAAACCTCATTCTGAAATCTAGCAATGTTCCCTCCTTGGCAAACACGTAGAAAACTCACTGTTACGTGAAAACAGCAATATTTTATCAAAAAGCTCCATCGTCCATCTACCCTAGCATCTCAGAGCACTCCATTCCAGTACAAGTGCTGGCTACTAAAGAGCTTTTGACCAAAAAAACAATTTTGGCCAATTTATGCAGGAATTCTGCAATTGGTTTATTGGTCAAAAGCTTTTTAGTATCCCAACTCCTTAGATAAAGGGAGACTTAGGGGTTCATTGTGACAAGTGGGAACCGGGAGACTGTAGTACTAAACACATTCATTTTCTCCAGTGCATTCACACTGATTGGGAAGAAATGTCCAAGTAGGTATCTTACCACATTCAGATTTGCAGAGTAGGGGGCAGGATCCCAGGCTACTAAGATAACATCTTTGTACAAGGAGCTGTCGACAAAATGATGGTTTGGATTGGTGAGAATCTGCAAACACAGATGCAAAGAATCACAAAGTGTTAAAGGCAAGTGGGAACCAGAAAAATGGCAAAATCATTCTCTAAAATGAACAGTCCTCCCCATGCTGCTGTTTGTTCCACTTTAATTCAGGTTGATTTTAAGCATCTTCTTTTGTAAAAAATATAGATAAATAAATAAATATATATAAGAGCTTAGACATAAACAGCACTCATGAGAGTTTGAAGCAGCAGTACGCTGAATTACTCTCCATCTGTGAGAGATGTGATGGGACCACTTGAGATGCTGTATAATTGTATATCAACATTAGAGTGTATTCCAGAACTTGAAAAGGAAAGCAAGGTATTTCAGACTGTACACAGGATCCTCTTCTTAGACAAAGACCCAGAACAGCTTTCTTTGAAAGGCTACAGCCTCCAAGGACAATGCTTCCACCACTCCAACTTACTGGTTGCTTTCTCATTTCAACAGCAAGACAGTCTCATTTCAAGTAACTCCAAAAATGCAAAGTAGACTACTGTAAAAGTTAGTATACCTAGAAAAATAATTCCAGGAGCAGGCACATGATAGGACTATTTTTGAAGTAACTGTCGTATTTCTCTGACCTGCTGCTCTCATATAACTCCCTCCTACACCTGCTGGCACTCTACCTGATCCCCCTGCCCCACTGGAATTTTAGTCCTCACTCCTGATGGCTCATCCCTTCCTGGACCCTCCATGCCTAAACAGATTTCTCTCATCCCTGGCGCATCCAACCTCAGGCAGGATTGAGTGGAATGATTTCAGCATTGGCTGAAACAGTGTAAATTTGGTTCCAGCTGTTAAAGAAATAAACATTCCAGACAAATAATTTCTTACTAATTTTCATTTCCCTTTAGGATCCAATGAGCCATATTTGATTAAGCATAGTTTTCTTCAGAAAAATAATATTGTTGCCATAGCAATAGTATTCCTACCATAAACTTTGAGCTTAATGACTTTCCATCAGCCTTCTACAAGAACAGAATTAGTCATGCTGCTATCAGCATCCCCAACTCCACTTCTCAGAGCAGTTTTTGCCTGAGAATATGAACTCCTTTTTAAGAGTACAGAGTAAACAGACCAAAAGGTCAAGCTTTTAAAAGCTTGATTCCACAGTTATCACACAAAGGAGCTCTTACTTGCCTTTCAGTAGGCAAGAGTCCTTTTGGAGGTGTTGTCTACACAAATTTCGCTCTTAGTGAGTCTGCATTCGTATGTATGAGATGAGTTTCTTCTTGAATAACAATATCTGTTGTGGCTGTACTTGGCTTCCTTCAGGTCCTTTGGGTTTTCACAGCAGAGAACATGGAGGAAGAAGATGACCACATTAGCCTTTTAATTAAATGAATGCACGAATTTCCAACAGTGAGGAGGGAAGGCAGGTCAGTAAACCTGCACGGGTAACTCATTTTCAGTATTGGTAGGGACAGGGACAGCAACTTTCATCAGGTGGCCTGTACAGATTTCCCTCCTGGAGAAGGGAAGGCAAATTTATCAGCAGGTAGCCTCTGACCTCTTGGAAGGAGCAGAAAGGTGATGGGAATGCAAACACTTGTGAGAAAGCTGTGTGAGATGGACCTGGCCTGAACTTTAGCCATGCCCTGTGTTTTCTTGAGAGCCCTTGTGGAGAGCAAGTAATGTACAGCACAGCAGAGAAGACCATGGGACCCTCCATTATCACCCCAGTGGAAGCACACCACAGCAGCTCTGGGAGCCACGAGAACCCCAGTCTGCCATGAGCAGCAGAGAGCAGCTAATTTAGACATTTAGTCTCCCTGAGTTCACAGGGGAGCTAACAATGCCCAGATCACTCCCTGCTAGGAGTTCAAGTATGGTCAGCACCAGGACATTTCGCTAAGAGTGAAACAGAGAATGGTCAAAGAAAAGGAAAAATACCCAACAAAACGCAGAAAGTAAAGCAAATGACATTAAGATCAATGTTCTTTGATACACTGATTTTGGTACTATAGACAGAGTGAGATATTTCTGCTTTCTTCCCCTGAGCAAAAGAAAGGGGGTATATTTAACCCAGATGACTTCAAAGACCTAGTCTGTCCCATGGCCTCATGAAGAGCTACAAAACAAGTGTGAAGGGAATGACTGTTAACAGTCCTCCATAGTGGCAAAGAACATGAAGTTATACACACAGAGAACACACCAACCAAGGATAGACTTTGCATGGGTGGTCACTCAAAGAAGAAAAAGAAGAAAAAACAGATTCATAAGAATTAGAGTAAATCAAATTTTGCTCTCATTCAGCAAGAACCTGTACAGAGCATGCTACATGGCCAACCACACTCCTGGTGTTGGCTAAGTAAACTCATCATTTCAATATGTCAGAAAATTTCACACTAATTCTGTTGCTGCTTTTTAGCTGCATTTCCTAAAGAGGAAAGAGGCTTAATTTGTCCAAGAGCAGAGTTTAGGCAATAGTTTTTAAAAAATGAAAAGCTACTCTCAACCATAAGGTGTCACTGTAGCTCAGTGCACAATTATTTGTTGACACCCACAAACAGAAAAACCCATCTTATGTTTCCATTCAGATGAACAAACTCACCTTACATGTAATATCCAGCGTACATTAAAGTTTTTTACTAGTTCATTCCAAATTTTTAAAGAATGATGACTTGCCTAAAGTTATGCATTAAGACAAGTCAGTTCTCATTTCTTTCACCTTCCAGCAAAGGAATAATTGGAGAACTGAGTATGAGAAAAGAGGTTTGGGATTTCCACAGCCTGGGCTTTGTGAAGATCCTGTAGACAGTGTGGTGAAGATCTTCTGTATCGATGGCTCTGGCATCCTGCAGAGCCTTTACAGATGTAGGACACGGGAGAAACTTTTCAAAGCAATTCTTTGAAACAAGCCTATCAAGCATCAAGTAACTCCTGTGATTACACTGACAGCAGTGTGAGCACCCCTGTAAGTGTAAACTTTTACCTGCTCTGCCTCATGAGTGTTAAATCACTAGCTGTTTCCCAGATTACACAACACTTTCTCAAAAGTTATTAATTTCATGTCCTATTCTACAGAAGTGACCTTGACTTAAATTCACAAAAGGAAGATCTTACCTGAGAGTTAATAATCCGCATGGTTGTTTTATTCCCAACATCTTTTTCATAGCCACGCGTTGGAGCAGAATTAAATCTTAGAACGGCATCATGAGAATCTAGGAGTATAAATGAAGGGGCGATTTGTTTTTCTTAGTGTTACAGAATAGTAAAATAAAATAAATTCTCTAAACTAATGTAAAACTTAAACATTTCTCCTAATCTTATTACTCCAAGGATGATAAACATCCTCTTACATCTGCTATACATTATTAACATTATTAGAAACCATGAGAAAAAAGTTCAGAATTATCTATTAATTTAGTTTGTGATACTTAAATATTTCTCTTAATCGGATAAACTTAGTGTGGGAAGGTTACTAGAACACTGAGTAAACACAATTGGTTGCTATTTCTATTACAAAATTTTAAAATACTCCATGCAAAAGCATGTTAATTGCAAGGATATCTGATTGCATGTTTGAATATAACAAAGCTTAACTATAAGCTTGTGCTTCACAGTATTTTATAATAGCTCAAAATCTCAGACTACCCCAAACCTATTAACCATACCTGGTACTTATTCTCAAGATCAGTAGAAGTCTCTTGTAGGGAAGTCAGCCCACAAACTTGCTCATACACAGAAACATGAGGATCCCTTGGTAGCAAAGATCTAACAAAGTTTCCTCATGAGCTGTTGACTTTGGAATCATGCAGAATAGAAAGCAGCTATAGGTCAAGTATGGGTCAAGGGTAGACACTATGTGTAAGCCTCCGCTGGATAAAAGATAATCACTCTCCCAATGCTTCTTTTAAGGGGATCTCAAAGCCCAAAAGGTGTGAGGGAGAGCAAGACATTATATCCATTGTCCAGAAACACACTGTCCCTGTCAATAGTCCCGTGTTTGGTCTACTTCTATCTGTGGAAGCACCAAATATGATTCAGGCCAAAATGAACATGTAATGCCATAACCATAGGCAGTTCATACTACTGTTTATCTCTGTCACTTAAAATGTGGGCTTCTGTAGCTCAAAAATGGAGAAGGTGGAATTTTCCAAAGATAACCAACATGCTTCAGTGGAGTTCAGGCCTGATCCTATCAAACTGGGATCTTCCATCCTTTCAGATCTTTACTCCACACTTGTACTCCGAAGAAGAAAATGTGTGACATGAAGTCGGCAGTCCAATCTCAGCCGTACTTGCTTGCTTTAACATGTTGTGTCTGAAAAGAGATTTCTGCCACATATTCAAGCCCAACTCCTCAGAAGTTAAGAAGGAGCGTAAGCTTTTTCCATGTCTCTATGCAGGGCCAACTCCAGCCTCAACACCTAGGCTTCATTTGTCTAAACATAAGGATCTTCCTTGAGTAGGAGCTAGAGGACATGAAGTCAATAGAAGCTGCAGGTACTTTTTGGAGAAGAAAAAGAAAAACAAAGGTCTTTTATACTTGAAATTTGGTTATGAATTTAACAACACAATTTTGGACCTGCATTTGACAACTTCTTAACAATCTGTTGACCAAGAACTGGGAATTAAGTCAAGAAATGGAAATTTTATGTTTGAGAATTTAATTGAGAGGCAGTGTGCTGCATTTCCATCCTCATACATGCTGGTTCTTTGTATCAAGACCAAAAGCCCTTCCTTCAGCATAAAATATATGATCAGGATGCAACTTAAACTCAGCTATTATCAGTGTTAAGTCAACTGATTTTAATCTTACTATACTAAGTATTTGGAGATAACTATTTTAAAGATATAAAAATATGGGAGTTTATCACAGAACCCTGTTGCTTCTTGATGATGTTAAAATAATTGGATCTCCCATTAAATAGCATGATCTCGATAGGAGTATTTGCTGTACTTGCACAATATTTCCATAGCTAGTTTCATTCAAAAACAATCGGAGAGGTGGGGGAGAGGAGGGCAAAAGGCAGAACATAAATTAACATTTCTGCCTGCACTTCCAACAGGAACACAGAAGAGGGAGCTAAATGCCTATCATGGGAAAGGACTGCTGATGCTTTCTTATGGCTTTTTTTCTTTCAGGAGGGTAAATAGTAAAAGTCTTTTGCCTGCAGCAACTTCATCATCCAAGGCTGTATAGCTCATGGCCCAGAAGCCAGAACTCATGTATAGGATGTTTTTCCCCACTCCCTACTGATGCTGACTTTACTGTGCCTCTGTGGATACAGAGATGCTCAGCATGAGTGCCAGGCTGACTCCATAGAGCGGTACCACTGGCCTCCCATTGTGCCTCCAAAGTGGTAGTTTTGCTTGTGGTTTCAACCAAGAGCTGGTAGCCCTGGTGCCTGCTCTGGGAAAGAACAGCCTTCTCCCACAGCTCTGCATGCACAGGGGAAAAGACCATCTTGTACTGTCTGATATCTTTCTTCCTGGTCAGGCCCTCCTCACTTTTTCAAGGACTAGACTGGAGGTGGAAAGACACGGTCAAGAATTCAGCTGTAACACCTACTATGTGGACTCTGCAGGGAAAGCCCAACTTCTTTCCCATGGGAACAATAATACAAACAGATCCTAGAGCTTCCATTTTCCATTTAAGTGTGAACCGTTAAGCACCATGTCTCCAGTATATCAGCACTTTCCAGGAAATGCATTGACCATTAAGACACATAGGTTTTCACCAACTGCCTTATGGGATGGTTGTAAGCAGTCAGTTGCCCTCTCCCAGTTATTGTCCAAATCCTCTGCTCAGTCACAAGTACCTGCCTGGAATAAGCTTGGATGAAAACCTTCTGTGACGCCTGCTGCCCCACACACTTTCCCATACAATAGGTAGGAGGAGATCTGAAACTTCTGTGTAGTCCTCACCAAACAGCATCTCCTCCTCATACTGGTGTAAACCAGGTGTCCCAGGCAACACTGACAGAAGGTTTTGCTTCAGTCAAGGATGTGAGAGATGGAAGGAACTTTTAAGTTCTAAAGATTTCTAAGTTTCCAAAATTTCTAAATCAGTTGAGATTCCTGTGAAATTGGGGGTTATCCTGGTGGGATTTTAGCTGCAGGCTGGCCGGGCACTCATGCTGTGCTGGAAGCCTACTAGAGTAGTCTGACAATGATAAGCAGCTCTAATATACCCCAGAGATTTAAAGGAAACCCATTTGTGTCAAAGAGATGATACAGTGAAATAAAGCAAGCATTGGGATGTGAAGTTCTGGAATATGGGAGGACTAATGAGTGGACATCAAAAGGTTTTTATAGAGAGCCAAGGAGATAACTCTTCCTGCTCCAGAAGGAAGTTTGAGACATACAGTTCATTCCTTCCACTGCTCTTAGCATACTGCACATGTACTACTAAAATGAAAAACTAGTGAGACATTGGAATGAGTAGTAGCATTCATTTTTTAAAAGAAAAAAATAAAACTGACTTGGATTAGTTTTATGGCTCCACAATCCTTTTTCTGCATAGCTACCACATGGTTCCCATCTTTAAGTGGGGAATTCTGTGTGACAGTGACATCCCAGCACACCTGTAACCTCACTGACTCAGTGCAGCAATGGAAAAACAATGGACAGAAGAGATACCTAACTCATTTAAATTCACTCTTGGAAAAGAGGTCGGGGGACTTGACCTCAATGCATGAAGCTACTCAAGGGTCTGACTTCTGTATGTCATGCAAGAGATGAAGAGGATGCTCTATTGCTTCTTGGCATGGAAACAAAGTTCAGTCTGGGACAGCAATGCAACAAGCAATGTCTCTATGAGCCACCACAAAATACAGACAGGTGCAACACAGCTTTGCAGAATAAAACCTGAGTATGGCTCTAATCTACTGAACAAATAAACATATGTTGCAGCAAAGTGTCGGCTATGGCAGACCTGATTAAACCAGTGCTTCCTTTATATTACAAGGTCTAGTATGTTAAGAAGGCAATATTGTTGTCTTTAAATCAAATTATGACTTCAGGTCTGATCTTCCTGTCAGTTACAGTCTTGAAAGGGAACAGCTTTACTGAAGTCCATACACTCACATTCATGTAACACTGGTGAGAGAGAACAACATGACTTTACAGACCTCTGCTTGAGAAGAATGAACCATTTGAAAGACAAACATGAACACACACATGTACATATACATGCATGTGAGGCATTTCACCCACCTATTTCATCTCCCAGAGAGGAGTTCAGTATTGCACCAGCAGACATAACTACGGCACAGCTCCCAAAGCCATGTGTATACAATTTGCCCAGTGGAATTTGGGGAACGTGCTTTTCCCATCCAAGAGTGGAAAAGGGAGCCTCCTTGCCATCTATTGTTTTCACATTCACCCTTTCTTTTAGCTCGCAGAATAGCTGGTCTCCTGTCAACTTGGAGTTTCGTTTCCCCTTGAACCGCACCCCATGCTTATTGGTGCTCAAATAATCTTTCATCGCCTTCTGCAGTCGAGGGTTTAGCATCTTGGAAGAGACATTTCCTTTCCAAAGCTTGTAAAGAAAGGATTTCGACATTGTGGAGTATAGCCCATCCCAGCCATCAGACTCATCAAGGATCTGGTTTCTCCTGTGCTTTGTGCTCCTTCTCCTCATTCTTCTCTGATGGCTCCAGCTGTTCTGTAAAATATTTACTTTGAGATTATCCTCATCAGCTGAGATGAATTTTTCTATCTCTTGAACATGGTTATGTGGCCGAGGCTGACCAGCAGCAAATAAATAATCATCATTCACTTGGTAGAAAGCACTTTTTGATTTTCTTCCTATCTGGGATGGAAAAATCTCATCTTCATTTCTAAAAGCATCTTCCAAATCAGTCCATTTCTTAATACTTCCAGTCTCCGATTTAAATGTACCTAAGAGATCTTCATTAAGAAGCACCTCATTCCCATCGATGGTTTCAGAGAATGATGGATCATGAATAGCTCCCATGATGACTCTCTGCTTGCCCTGAAGGGGCAAAAGCCTCTTAGTTTCAATGTAGGAAAAGGAACTTGGAACTGGTTCAGCAGTGTTGCTATCTGTAAAATAGATGAATATCACCAGAAAAAGCAGACCCCATGCAAAGATCCCAAACAGCATGAGTTGTTTCCATTGCTTCAAATTAGGTTTCATGGCAATGCCTTTACCAGCTCCTCTGTGCCTTGAAGTATTGGTGAAGGAAAATGAAACCTGGAAAAAAACATCAAATGTTAATCAAGAATGGTTTTAAAAATAGATACAATTCAGAAATACTTTAATATGCTCTGATGGAAGGTGAAGAATTAATCTCCAAGCTGCAGCATGGAGGATTCAGAAGCAGAAACAAACTCCAGAGCCTGCAGACACTGTAGGAGTGACAGGCTTTGGCTGTAACCGCACGCTGACAGCTGCTAGCTACAAAAGAAGCTGGTGGCCAGTTTCTACAGTAACACTGGATCCTGCTTTCAGGGAGATCATGTGCCTGCCTGCTTCTGCTATACTGAGCCCGGCATTAAGAGAGCAAAAGTAAAACCCACGCCTGGCTATACACACGGTGGGGACAGTGTTACATGACTTCTCTTTTGCCATGAAGTCCTTACACAGTGGAACTGTGAGCAAGCCTGTCCCCAAAGGGACCAGGCAGGGAACACAAACTCTCAGCTGGACAGTCCTCCTCTGCCCACAACCTGGAAAGGATGGTGCTCTGTGGATGTCATCAGGGCGGGGGGGGGGGGGGGGGGGAGGGGGAGAGGCACCCCTAAGGTCTGGAGAAAGAGGACTGACATGGAAGTTTTTGGGAAGGGCAGTAGGGTGAGAGAGGAAGTGGTGGAAAAGAAAATGTGGAAGAGTAAGAGACATGGAAAAAACAGAGGCATGGCTGTTACAGGGAGACAGAAAAAACATTGAAATCTGGGTTACTGATCAGATTACATAAACCATTGTTATAAAAGACAAAAGAAAAAGGGGTTGAAAAAGGCCAAAGGAGCCTCATGAATCACTGTACTGTACAAATTCTTGAAGACATATTAACTGTTCACTAAAGGTCCCTAATGAGGCTTTCCCGTCTTTGATTTTCCTTGGTATATCTACTTCGTCTAAATATTAGCCCTCTACTGAAAAAGGCTGAAAGAAGCTTCATATTCCATCTGAATTTTAAATTTTGATGTAGAAATCCAACAAGCAATTGCCTGGGATAGTGCTGAGAGAGGTTTTTGCATGCATTTTCTTCCAGTCACTTGTGGCTGTCTCTGATCCTCAGCCTCTTACAGGAGCATATTTGTCCTCAGGGATGCGGCTCACGTGTATGTCTGCTGAGAATTCTTGATTTCCACGCAGAAAGCTCTTCAGAAATAAACCCTACATGTGCAAACAGTAGATCTTCCTATTCTTGGGAACTGGCAAATTTGTATTGAAAAAAATGCAAAAGTGAGCAGAAAGTACTTCTGTTGGCCAACCCCCAGGGAGGACCAATGCATGAATTTTCTAGGAAATAGGTAACCCTTTACTTCAAGGATTAGTCTGGCTCTTTCATGCTGGCTTTGCTCTTCTGGCTGTGCCAAGGCAGGCTATGCTCAGGGCTTTCCTATAGTCAGTGGAATGCACGCACATAAAGTGTTCAAAAAAATATGAAAAAAGTCCAATCTTCTCTCTAAAATCCTGATTTATACTTAGGGTAAGGCCAAGCTATCCCAAGAGGACCCCTGTTTGTGATCCAGTCTCTGCTGCAGAAAGCCAGACTCCTGTGCAGGGAACCAGTTGCCATTCCCCACAACTGCTATGGGCAACTTCCAGTGGCTTTTGATGGGGCCACTTGTTCCTCCTTCCCTCCCTGGGGACAGCTGTGACTCTGTCCTGCATACAGCCACAAGCTGCATCCTGGCTTGTAGGCAAAGGACATGGGCTGTGTCACCAAAGGCAGCCAGAACTGAAATGGGACAAATTCTCACCATCCTTAAAAAAGTGAGTTTCTCACCTATAACTTAGAAGGTTTTCCTTTCCATGAATTAACATTTTTTTTGTCCTTGCTATCTGCCTCCAGACATTGCCAGATCACATAATGAGCTGTGAAATGTTATTAAAAGCAGGGTGTATATATATAAAGTAAATTTACCTTGAGATATCTAATAAGAACTGTAATTGTCTAACATTAATTTGCTGGCATTTACATGCAACAGAGCAACTCTGTTCTAGACAAATGCAATCACAGTGTTTGGACTCTAAACACCTTAGAAATTCATAAGTGATGCCTAAAATGGATGCGTGGGTTTTCTATTTACACTCTGTTCTGGCTTCACTCTGCTCCTGTTTAAATTACTGTGAAATCCCACTTTTTTCCAGCCAGGGCACTCAGGTTAGCACCTTGCATTTGTGATGAGCTCTCTGACAAATTCCATTGTTGGGATTCAGGCTTGGATATTGGTGCTCCTTACTATCTTCTTACAGCTCAATACCATTGACCAAGAAACATCAGGAAACAGCCCAGAGGGCCACAGAGCTGCAGCCCTTGCTGGCAGGCAGGGAAGGGAAGGCACATGTTCTTCAAAACCCACCACTATTTTATGTGCCCAGGCATGACACTCATACTTACCATGTGCAAACAGAAATGTAGAAAAGATGAAGGACAGCTGTCTTATTCTCTCTCCTTCTCTCTTTCACTCTGCTTTGCAGGAAAGGATGAGGAGGCTCCTTCAGGCTCTGCATCCCAGACAATCTTTGTGCTATTTTCCTTAATCATCTCCCTGTTGAACAGAGCAAGATCAGTCTGCTTCATGTAAACTTGTACTCTCTGTTTCTTGAAGCCTTCTTGAGAAGTCATGTACTCCTTTTCCAGACTTTTCACATTTTCCACTGTGAGATGGAGAATAATTTTTGGTGGGGACTGGTACTGCCAGACCCTGACAGCTTGCGTCCATTAGACGTATCTGCAATGCATTAAGGAGATGAGAATCTTCAGCAACAGGCAAAGTCAATTCATCATTCTGGTAACAAAGAAAGAGAGAAAAGAGAAATCCCATTAGTCATTTACTCCTGACGGGCATATTGATTGATGTAGTTAAAATGTTCACACTAAGATAACCTCATTAGATTGAAACTCACTTTCTTTTCAAGAGGATCCACTAGGCTCCAATTCAACAAAGCACTTAAACAAATACCTGATAGTAAGGGCATACACAAGTCCCATTGGTGGGATTTTCTTAAATAGGTTCCACCTAATACTTAAACACCAAAGCTTAAGATAGCTAAAAAAGATGGCATAATGCCTGTCTGTGTTCAGACAGGCAAACAGGCAAAAGCTGAGCAACCAAATACCTCGCATTGTAAGATGCAGTGGCACCCTTGTCCCCACAAAGGCTGTACTAAAGATTGCATCAGTGATTTCATTAGTAACCCAGTTTGCTTTGGCTGTAAAATGCTCTACAGCTGAAACTTACTGTATGCAGGCTGGAACAGAGTGCCCTTTATATTCATTACAAGTACTCAAACAAATTATTTTGGACATTTTATGCTACATGCTGATGAAGAAAAAAAAAAAGTACAGAAAATCGTACAGTGGAATCTATTGAATCTGTTTAATTTGACCTGATAGTGGCCATCTGACCATGCCAATTAAATAAAGACAAACAAAAGCAGCTCTCAAAGGACTTGCAGTGAATAAACCCAAGCTAAATACAGCATAATTTTTGTTATTGCATTATTCTGTGTAGTTTTGTGTCTGAAACATAAAGTAGCCATAAAAGGCAACTCCTCCTCCTCCGGTTTTCAATGTCTGGTTAATTGTGTTTGTATCTTCCCTTCATCCTCTTGGTCTGTTTAATGTTGAAAGAGAAAGGAGGGAAAAATAATAATGTTAGTTTGGTAGGACTTGTATTTTGCAGCTTCCTCTGTCCCTGCGAATTCGCTCTGGGCATGATGTTCTTCTGCTCTGCCTGACTGCAAACTGAGGTGGCTATTTCCAGATATTTTACCAATGCAAGAGGTCCAAGATCTCCAAGTGTCCTGGGTACCAGCTTTGGGATACCCGTGGGTCACCTTCAGACAAAGCAGCCCTCTCCATCCGTGTGGGCAGCTGCGGGAGCCCATGGACACACATGCACATGGACACCACGGATGCACAGGGGACTTCTCAATGGGATGTGTTTCTCACCTCTCATCTGGGCTTCCCCAGAGGGACCTTTTCTGAGAGCAGAGCAGGCAAATGCCAAGCAGGAATGGCACAGCACCATCCACAGTGAAGGCACTGAGTAAGTGAGGTCTTAGCCAGCACTGCTTCTGTGTTACTCTGTCAACAGTCATCTGTTACTATTTGTTGCATTCTAAAGGCCATAGTTTTGATACCCTCTGGTTAGTGCATTTTAATCTACAAGGCTGACCTAATTTAGTTTCTTAACACAAATTCCTGGCAAAATCAACTCAAATGATACAGAGAACACATGCCTGGGATATCAATACTTTTCCCTCTGTCACTTGACCTTACAAATCTCAGTAAAAGAAGTCACAGAGCTGCTCTGGCAAAAGCTGTATTCCCTAACTCTGTGTTGATTCACATTAAAGACTATAGCTAATTCTCCACTTATCCTTCTCTTGGGATAGTTTTTTTCACTTCTCTGGATCTTTCTTTCTGATCTGGGACTTTTGAAAAACAAGACCAATGGCCCAGAGAGACCCCAAAGCTTTCTCTTTTACTACTGTTTAGTCTGGGCTAGCTGTCTACATTGAACTTTATGCCACCCTGTAATTGCCATTTGCCTTGGATTGCACTGCATGGATCTGGGCAAGCTCAGAGACTGCTCTGGGGCAATCCAGTGCCATTTTCACAATGTTTGCATGGCAGGGGGTGTTTTGGCCCCATGTCTGTGTGCGGCTTTCCTCACCTCCAGCCAGGTGCCACGTTTCACCTAGGTATGTCCTTGCCTACCAACACTGCTTAAAACTGGACACCATCCCTGAACATTTCTTCTATCATGAATGTTTCAAGGGGCATTTTATAGTGTATTTTCAGTAATACTTTAAAAAAAATTCTCTTGCAGTCTTGAAGATGGGGAATTTGAATAAAAGCACAGCTGAAACAAGCACTTCTCAAACACAGTAGAAGAGTGTGAGCTACGAACATGCGGGCTCTCGTTCACCTGCCCAGCTCCACCCAGAGTGTGACAGCAGTGCCTAGGGGCAGGTTCTTACTATAAAGCTTGTCCATGTTGCCTTGTCACCCTTCCTATCCTGACTTCCCCCTAAAACAAAAGTGAGAAATTAGCTTTTACAGCAAGTGGAGAACATCTCCTCCAGTGGTGGAAAGTAATTTCAAATGGATTTCCTGTTCTCCCTATTCCACTGCACAAAAACATAGAGTGGACCCCCAAGGGAATGATACATCAGGAGGGTAAAGCCTTCAGGACAGACAGTCTCTGTCTCTGTGCTCATATTGTACCTGCCAGGCTGAGCTTTCACACTCATCAGGATGGTCCTACTGAATAATATGAATTAATGGTAGCTTTTAGAGGACCTTTCTTGGCACTTGACAGATCAAAGCCGTGT
This sequence comes from Chloroceryle amazona, assembly GCA_027560015.1. Lineage (NCBI taxonomy): Eukaryota > Metazoa > Chordata > Aves > Coraciiformes > Cerylidae > Chloroceryle > Chloroceryle amazona. Next base: position 38,311 of record JANHFX010013037.1, on the reverse strand, counting down.
AACTCATGGATCAGCAGTTTGTCCAAATTTGAAGAAATGCAGCACTTGAATGTTCATGTTGAACTTTTCCAGGAAACTGAAGAGGATCAAATGAAGCATTTTATTGAATTCTAAATAGGGGCTTGTTTTTTGTCTGCATGCTTGCTTTCATCAAATGAAATGTTTGAAATAAAAAGCCCATGGCAAATTAGAGGGATGAAATGCCACATTTTTAAAGTGCCAAAATAAAAGATTTCTGCTTTGGAAGTTTGCCTCCCCCTCTCCATCATAAGCCATTCCAAGATTTAGATAGCAAACCATCATATTTTTCACTTGACCTGATATGTATTTTTGTTACAAAGCCCAATCTTTTTTGGAAAATGCAAATAAACATCTTGCTAATCTGGCCAGATAGGATTGCCACACAAAGAAGAGTGCTCTTGCTTTTGTAAGCTCATAGTTCATGGGCACCGATACTAAATAGAAAAATCAGTCACATCAAAATGACAGGCTCAAAAATCTAATAGATAATGGTAAGCTGCCCATTACAATGTCACAGGAGATTGTCCACTAAGTATTCACAAACACATCTGCAGCGCAGCAATGCATCTTCTCCAAAGCCATATCTGTCCCTGACATCAGAGCTTGCCATAAAAAGCAAGTGAATTCAAAGCAACATTTATTGGCTATTTCCTCTGTGAAGCTTCACTTTTTCTATAGCTCTTCTGTTCTCATAATAATATGCTGAAATCTAGTCAGAATATTTGAATCTTAGAGAAACAAAACACAGCTGAAGTAGCTGGAAGGCGAAGGGCTTGGGAGGCAATTTCCTCTGATTCATCGGGAGACAAAGGAAGAGCGATGACTGTCTTTGTGTTAATAACAGTGGAATTGTTTCCCTGGCGCCCTTTCCCTTGTATTTCTTTGGTTCTTCCTGTCGTGCCCCATTGCTCAGCCTCCCACTCCTCCACTCTCATCCGCAGCCAGGCTGGACATGTCCATGGGAGGTCATGGCAGGACCTCCTGCCATCCCCATCTTGATGCACTGCCCTGAGCTTGGTGGCATTGCCAAATCGAGCTGTCCAGCCCCACATGAGTATTCCCATCACAGCTGCCAGCATCGCTGTCTAAACCTTGCTTTCCTGGATCTGAGCTCTCCCATCATTCCCTGTTAAAAAACGAGCTGAATTCACCATTTATATGACCTTAGGTTGGGGTCTTCTGTTAGGTGCAAGGATGGCCAGGAAAACACTGAAACTCTTTCTCTGAGCGTGACTGGTGGGACCCAGTATGCCAGGCAGCTCCACTGGGTGCTGCAAACACACGGTCAGAGACGATGCCTTTCCCAAAGGACCGTCCCATGGGAAACGGTATCATTTGCACGGCTGTAACACCCCAGGAAGCAGCAGAAGGCAGAGAGTGCAATGCCATCAAATCAGGATTAAACTCTCCGCTGTACCGCAAAAGGTCAACTTAATTAATTCTAGTTGTAAGCTCCCTCCACATATCCCAAAAGGTAGAGGGAGGAGTGTTATGTACACAAGGCTAGAGAGACTTTCATACAGAGACGTTGCAGGGGAAGTTCCACATCACAGCAGGTCTGGAGAGAATACTATGTAAATATGAGCTTAGTCAGCCTCTGCTTTCTTTTGCCATCTTAAAGATATTTCTGCTCGTAGAGGGAGTCTTTCCCTCTAACCAGTGCCTGCCTGATGGGGTTTATAATCTCCTGCTCTATAGTCCACTGCAATCAAAGGCATCTGACTGTGCCTCTATTTTGTTTAGATGTGACTTTGCAGCAGGGCTTTAGAATACAATATCAAATCTCAAGAGCTTTCAGATCCACAGCCCAGGAGTGGCTGAGACCCCAGCAAGCCTCTCCCATTACTGTGGTCCCCCCAGTTTTGCTGGAGCAGAGGGGCCCGCTGGTACTGTGGGTGTTGTGATGCACGGAGCTATGGCTTCATATCACCCACCAAGGCCATGCTGGGCTGGTGGGAGTCCATACTTCTTTAAATGCTAAAGCAGCAGCTATCTATGTACTATATTTGCATATGCATATATGTATGTATGTTACTTATTTACAGATCAAAGGAGAGTAGTTGACTACTTTCCTGATAGTGTGCATGTTATACTCATTATTACTATACACATTATATACATTTATATGTATTTTATAATACAATATAATATATGTATGGGTGTTAATTGAAGAACAAGCCCATTAAATGCAAGCAGGATGTTTCCTCCATTTCTGCCACTGCAGCTGTGTCCAGACTAGATGTCCAAAATCTGAGCTATAACCACTGCTCTTGTAGAGAAAACAGCCTCCTAAAATAGCTCTGTTTCTGCACTTTGCACTTTCAAAGACATTCATAAAGCAATTGGTCACTGTAAATCATACAGAAGTCTCTTGAGTGGTCTCCTGTTGTGCAGACCTTATGCCTATTGCATCCTACCAGTCCCGTAGCACCAGCAGAGCCAGCAATACTCATCTCAGCAGTGTCATTCTTCCTTTGCATTTGTAATATATAGGCATAACAACTTAGGAGGGGTATTCCGACTCAGACTACTAACCTCTACTGTTGGAATTTTAAAATAAACCTCATGATAAACTTGATAGAGTAGATGCTATTGCCAGCAGCGTGGAGCGGACAGGGCACACGCACTATGCCCAGCTGAGGAGATACAGTCCATGTGAATATCCTTCAGAAAGCCTGGCTCTTCAACCTGATAACAGTTACGTGGCACAGTAAAATGAATTGGGTCCTGCTGTAAATCATGGTTATTAGTGAGTGTTCTGGGATTTGGGTCATGAGAGACAAGAAGGAAACGGAAGTTAGATTGTCTGAAAGCACAGAAATCCCTAATTAACAGTGCCAGCAGTTCCAGCTCTTTTCTCCACTGGAGGGGAAAAGGACTCATCCGACACTGCTGCTGGAGATTTACTGAGCTTGGATCTGGGTAACAGAGCTGAAGTTGCTGTTGGCTGCAGCTTTGATTTCTAACACTGCAGCAAACTGCGGGTAGAAACATTTTGTGCTTGTTTCAGCACACAGGACCTGATCCTCTCATTCACACAAAGGTTTTTCAACAGAAGAATCCCTCCTGCTTCACATCCTGCAGTGCAAGAAGGAAGCCCAGGCACCGTTACCTTTTGCCCTGCTCTCTGCAGAAGCCAAATATTTCAGTAGAGATCAGAACAGTATTTCTTACAGGTAGTGAATAATGCATAATTAATCTATTAGCCCCCAACCACAGAGCTAAAGGTCATAGTCAGGATGCACCCAGTGAAATGCCAGTGGTGTAAATTTACAGCAATACAGAATAACTATAGTTACTGTAGGTTTACAGCAGAGTAAATCACAGAATCACAGGTAGCTGTACTGAGAAAGAGCTGAGAAGCTCTCTGGTGTCTCCTCCTTCCCCTGATGGAATAAACTATGCTTATGTTATTTCAACTGAGCCTCTTTTTTATGCTGTTCTCTGAAGTGTACATCTAGAAATATAAATGTCATGCTAAGTCACAGGTGAAAAAATACATTCATGGAACTGTCTATTAAAACTACAAGTTCTGAAGTAGAAATTTATGATGACATAATCTGAAAAAAAAAAAAGAAAAAAGAAAGATAAATGAATGTGATTATTGTTTATGAAGAGAAAATGGAGAATGCAAAAGAAGCCAAGCTCCAGTACTGTCAGCACTGAGCCTGCTGAGGCACAGTCCTACCAAGTGCCCTAAAACCCTTTTGCCTGCACACAAGAGGCTGCCTGCAAGGCTGCGCTGTCCCCAGATGCCATTTGTAGGGTCTGCCAGCCCAAGGGTCTGCACCGACACCCTAGGGCACTGACTCCAGCTTTCTCCAGCACTGGCTCAGCAGATTTTGGAGCAAGTAAGCTGTTTGGATGTCATACTATAGTCTGGACAACCTTTGCTCTGACATTTCAGGAGAGTCTGACTTCATGGAGGACTGAGGGCATGAAGGGGGAGGGTGGTTCGGTACTTTTCCACCTCCCATCACCCACTCTTGTGTTTCCACCCCTGCCCACTGTAGAGAAGGGGACAGCAGCTTCTGTGCATCATCCTCCCTCTGTGAACCCCTTACATTGCCAGGGCTTTTCATACAGGGGTTTGGTTTTCATCCCTTGGGCAAAAGGGAAAATGGGGAAGGCAAGAAATGAAAGCATGAACAAGAAGGAAACACGGAGGTAAATGTTAAATCAGCATCTGACAGCCACAGTGGGGCCCCAGAAAAGCTTCTTCCCAGTGAAAACCAGGACAGGCATCCCAGGACAGGTTTACCTCTCTGGACAGGAGTATCCAGGAGAGTGGGAGAGGAAATCTAACAGAAGGCAGGCAGAGACACAGTGGTGGGGAGGTGCCTGGGACACCCCCTTGGTTCTCAGTGCCCTTAAGGGTTGGTGGACATCTTCACCTTGTCCTCCCAATTTCCCGTTGCCTCCCCATTCTGTTGTCATGCTTCCCAGGGCTATAGCAACAGGGCAGGCAGGGAGATTGGGGCTCCTGCCAGCTTGAAACCCTCCCTGGAAGTTTTGGTAGGGCTGCAGGAGCCTGGCACAAGGTTGGGGAATGGAGGGGACATGGACTTTCTGTGGTGGAGGATGTGCGAGGCCACGTCCGGAGAGGCTGGGACTGCCTGGCTTGCTGGAAGTGGGATGACAACCTGGTAGCTCATCTCAGGGAAGAGTTAGTACTGCAGCACCTGAGGCATCTTGCCCCAGACAAGCCCTGACATGAGGCAGGTAAATTGCCTTTCTGTGTTTCTCCACAAGGAGAGATTTCCCCCCCATCCAGAGGTGAAAAAAGGTTGCTTCTTACTCTGTCAGCTGAGTGTCTTAGCTGAAAGGACTCAGGGTCCTGGAGAAGTTGCAAAGGCCAATGACTCAGGCAAAAACTGCTTCTTATTTCATTCAGAGATTTCTTGAAAGAAAAGCCAAGTTTAAAGGGAGCACTTGCTTAAGTCCAGCTGTGAGATGTACCAGTGTCATCAGGAGCTTGTGGCCCCATCTCCACTGCCTCCAGCTGCATTTCCACCCTTTGCAGACTTCTTCTGAATTCCTCCATCAATCTCTGTAGGATATTTTCCATGCTGGTGACCATACTTGTGGTAGGCCCAGGGGGATGACCTTACAAAACACAAGGAAAGGAATTTGCCTTGTGCTCAGCAGTGTCTTGATGGTTTGTTTTTTTGTTTGATTGTTTTAAGGGAACAAATGACAACAAGTGAACCACCCCCCCACACCCAGGATCAGGTCAGAGACCATGCAGCCAGGCTGCCTGCAGAGTCTTCTGCTTTATGAGCCATTCAGCTTGATGCTGCAGCCTGGTTTTCCTCTTTTGCAGTACCAGCAGTAAAAGTTGAGCAAAGAGGTCAGTGAATTTGACCTTTGCATGTGGTCCAAGAAGTTACAATTGGTAAGTTGGGGGCTGGAGGGCTGATGGGACTGGAGGAACTTTCCTCCTTCCAACTCCTGCTGCAAAGGACAGGGAGAAAGCACCAGATGATGGTCAAAGACAATGTCTGAGGCCAGGAGTAGAGTGTACCTCCTCTTCCAGACAGCTGTGATTTTAATTTTCACCTTTTGCCCGCAGAATTTCCCTAAAGGCACCCGGATGTGGAAATATCTCATGCAGTATTGCTGTCAGACAGGGGCTGGGGCTCAGCTTCTCATTGCCAAACAATGAGTGGTTACGTGGAGGCAGGGGGCATTATGTAGTATACAGTAATTTAAATCAGGATCGTGTATTGTACAATGCATACCTCTAACATACTATAGATTTTATTATTGACTGGAATTTTGCACTGGGAAAAAGTCAATTTGTGCATGGCAGGGCAAGCAGAGGAAGAATGCTTTAGTCTACTCAGCAAGCAGGGATCTGTTTTTAATCCAAAGGCCCTCTGTTAGTTCTTACCTATTTAGTGTAAAGCAGGATTTACTACACATACAACTTAATCCCCTTCTTATATTTACATAGAGATCCCGGAGCATGTGTATGAACAGGTTTTGAGATAAGAAAGGGAAGGCCTCGGGAGTCAAAGTCATTATTTTTGCATGAAGTATTTAATGCTAAACATAAATATTGAGAGGACTGAATTCCCATACACTTGCAGACTTCACTCTTGTGCTCCTGAGGATTTTTGCTTTACATTCAATTATTAACAGCCCTGTTGTAAGTGAATGAAAAGAAGTAACAGGAAGCCTTTATGGCAAAGACACTTAGCAGGCTTCATTTTCCAGTTAAAAGGAAACAGGTTATAGACAAAACAGAAGCAAGGGGGGTACACTTCCCACATCCCTGAAAAGAGCGTGGCTAAGGAGTGGATGGATGTGCCAGGCAGTAGGAACCCAGCCCTAGGAAAGGGCTTTCTCCAGACATGACCTCGAAGGGGATTGAAGCTGGAGTTCCTGTGGTGCACATTCATCAAGCTGCTCATTGTAATTCGCATGATTTACGTTCTCACAATCATGATTAGGTGGTGAAAAAAAAACTGTCTACAAGCAAGTTGACTTCAGAAAGCAACATTCTTTGTCCAAATCCAATCAAGCCCCGCGGCAGGCAGTCCTTTTGATTTAGCATTAATTTTAATATGTGTGGCCCTGAAAATAACCCTCCTGGCTTTGGAAACCTCAGAGATGAAAAGACTGGTGGGTAAGTGCTGGGTAGAAGATTATGTTTGAGAGCTATCATTCCTTCCTCCAGAGACAGGTTTGCTGCAGTGAAGAACAGGATGCTGCACTGGTAGGAAATTAATTTCAAAAATGTAGCCAAAGGCAACTTGATGGGGAAATTTACTTCTCCAGATGTAAAAAGAGATCCAGAGGAAAGGCTCCACCAGAAAGGCTTGTGGAGTTGTTGTGGCCTCAAAGGTGCGGTGCAGTGAAGAGCAGACTTTTGCCTTACGGGGGGCAAAGTAATCAGATTAATTTTTGCTCTTTGGCTGTAATAAGACTGGCAAAATATCACCTTTGGATATAAAATTCCTGACTTACTTGACATCATTATGACTTAAGTGGGCCAAGATTTTACACTGTAGCCTCCTGCTACTGCTACTCAAATCTACCCAAGACAGTCAAACAGCAGCCTGGTTTTTGTCTGCCAACAGCTGGGCAGTTTGCTGCAAATCAAAGAAACCAGAAAACAGTGTGGGTATTGGTCTGATTCTCACTCCAAAACTGGGGCAAAACTGGAAGGTAAAATCCCAGGCAGCATCTCCTCAGCATGCATTTCTCTATTGCCTTGCTCCATCAATTTCAAAATCAAATCTTGCCTATCACTAATGAGCAAGAACAGTCTGTGGCCAGTCATCCAGGCAAATGGGTACAAGGCAGGAGGAAATCAGAAGAAACGTGTTACTTAACTACTGCAGGCTGAGAGAATGAGTTTGATTCCAAAACTTGCATCAGGTTCAATCATACAGACAAATGAATGAGAGTGTTTTTATTAGTGTGCTACATATAGAAATTAAGAAACTGTTCTCTCCTAATAAAGGTTTTGAAACCATTAACCAGTCACACTATGCCAGTGACAGCTCTTTCCTATGCTTGTGAGTGTTCTCCTGCCCTACAGTTTTTCTCCTATGAACAGAAATCCCTAGTGCTGATTACAAAGGAAAGATACCTAATGATAGGGCTTGTTATTAGTAGAGTCTGGGAAATAAAAAGTCTGCAGTTCATATAGTGCAGAGAAAGATGAAGCATCTCAAATCACTAATGTGATTTAAAATGGGGTCTATTGGAATTTGCAGATTTTTTTCCCCCATTAAATCCATGGGAAAGCCTATTTGCAGGAAGATTTTGCAGTTCTTTTACTTGACTTTTTCAAAACTAAACTTCAAATGTTTTCCTGATGTCTTTATCCCATCAGTCTGTCAATCAGGCTTACAATGCCCTTCATGCAAACCTATCAGGGCATTCTTTAAGCCAGTGTTTAATAGACATCTTGAAGGAAAACAATGTTTGACAACTCCTCAAAGGTGTGAGATCCTGCTGCACTCAGGCACATCCCAGCAAGTTTCCAGGACACGTTGTCCCTTTGCTACCTTTGGTGCAGTCTCATTGTCCTCGGTTGTGGCTAATGGGGAATGACCTTGGGAAGGGATGGGAACAGGGCTGTTTCCAGTCAGCACACACCTCCTCTCTCCCTGCTCACAGGCTGCTTTATAGTTCTGCTCAAACCAGATATATCATTTAGACTCAAACAGAGAGAGAAAGAGAGAGAGAAAAGCAAGCGTCCAACAGTAAAAATGTGAAGTGAGGGGAAACAGGCACTTTCTGTGTCGCTGCAGGCTTCAGAAAGATAACAAGACATTACACTTTATGACCAAGGTCTCAGGGTAGTACTGACTTGTTTTTTTTTATGCTGCTATTGCAAGCACATGTTTTGGACTGCTTTTGACCCCTCTCCTCTCCTCCCACATTTTCCTCCCTTCCCCCTACCCATTTTTGGACCTATTTGATCCTTTGAATAAATTGCACCTACTCCTTTCTCATGGGCTTGTTGTCAAGTCCAGTGCCTGTCTCTTAAGGCCTGTCCATCAGGCTGAGTTAACCTAATTTGGTGATAGTGTAAAGAACATCTGGGCTTGTCTCTTTTCAGCAGATGTTCCTAGATGTTTTCTATGCTGGTACTCACTTGGTTAATAAGAACTGTGTATTTATGGCCTGAAACACTCGATTCCAGAGTCCATATTACATGACACATGGTATGCATGGAGATAAAACTTTGGGTTTCTCCCTGATTTTAATCTGGAAAAAAAAATACAGATGAAAGTGCAATTTCTAATTCCAGGCTTTTCAATTTTCACACACACAAGAAATATACATCTTCCAACCCTTCTTATTTCTCACATCCTCTTTTGGGACCATTGTATCTTAGGCTAGTTCTAAACTTTGGCCAAACCCCAGAAGAGACACAGCTCATAATGAGCAAATCACAACTGGCCAGACATAGAGGTATCAAATGCAAAAAGAAAAAAATGAAGAAAAAGAAGAAGAAAGAAGGACACAACGTTCTTGGAACTGGGTGAAAGGAATTAGACTGTAACATAATGTGCAAAGGAGTAACAGAGCAACTCAAGTTAGAAGGATATAGCAGCTGAACTCACCTAAATATTGGACATCTTAGTCCTTGTAAGTTTTTATGGGAAACCCAGGTCAGTCTCAGAAGAGAAATAATGTAATCTTGACATTGCTAATGAGCTGGTGGCTGTAGGATGCTGAAGCAGCTGCAAATGATATAAAGAGTTTACCAGAGAAATCAAAGATGGGAAGAAAACAAGTAGAGAGAGAGTGACAAAATTATGTTTCAAGGATTCTGGTTCTCCTTGACATAACATGTCAAAAGCTGGAAATATGAAGGCATGGGCTGTAAACAGCTTTGACAATATGATTGATGTGGGCATTAACTGAAGTTACAACATAAAATATATGATCCTGCAACTGCTTATTTTTCCCCATGAAAATGATTACCACAAGCACTTTGCGCAGTGACATGTATGTGAACTTGTACCTGCAGTTTCTCAGACACACTACAAAAAGATGTCAGTCTAATGAAGAGCCACTATCTCTATCATTTATTTTGTATGTATATACAAGTGACAAGGCATTTAAAGCAAGTAGCTTTTTAATACACTTCATGATCTGACCAGATTTTACTTCAACTCTTGTTACCCACATCTGTTGGTTGGTGTTTTTTTCACTTAGCAACAGTGATTCTGTCACTTGTAAAAAAAAATAAATTAAAAAGTTATTTGATGTTCCTTCTCAGGTACTGGTGTTTTATATGTATAATTTGGAGGAAATGCAACTTCAGATTTCTATGAGTGTCTGTACTTCCACTGCTACATCCTTTTCCTCCCTAAGAACACAGGTGTCTATCCCACAGAAGGATACCCTTTCACTCAGTATCAATATTGACCCAAAGCTCAGAAGCAGTTTCTTTAGCAGGCCCCCCCCAGGAGAGCTGCAGCTCAGCTCTAGCCATCACTCAGTGCTTTGGTGGCAGTTGTGCATCAAAGATGATGTGTTTCAACAATGAGGCAAACCATTTCTGGTCTCATTTCCTCAAGCATGTTTATTGCATCTGAATTTTTGCCTTTAAACAGCACTGCCCGGGGCTTCCTCAAAATAAGAAATGTGAGGGTTATGTGTGGGTGTAAATTGAGTTGGTTGGAGATGGCTTCTTTGGGCTCAGTGTTTAGTGGGATGGGGCTGGAGTAAATAGAAAGAAATGGAGATGGTGGCAGGTGACAGAACTGATAGGACCATAAGAGCTGTTAATAATCACGCTGGCCAAAGGAGATGGATGTAGCTAGCTGCCTGGCTGCTTTTCTGTTCTGAGGCAGACTTGCATGAAGTAAATGCTCCTAGTGTGGTCTTTTACTCCCTATAAAACAAGGAAACACCTTCTGGTAAGAAAATCACAGAGCAAAAGTAAGTTTGACAAATGAAACACAAATGACAGATAGCTCATTATTTGTAAGAGAGAATCCGTTATCATCAGAAAGAAAGTAACTTTCTGTCTCCTGTGGATGTTAAGGAAATTTGACCTCCATAAAGATCCAGAATCCAGATGTCAAGTTTTTAAACCATTTTTATTTTTAGCACATTTTATGGTTGTTGAAGGCTTGGGGTTAGCAAGGCTGAACCTAGTCAATGAGACAGTAGAATACTGCAGATAACAGCATCTTTGATCAATCAGGCAAAGCAGATAAAGATGCACTACAAAAAATTGGCCCACAAGCCACAGAAATCTTTTTTCTGTCATTCATCAGTTCTTGGGGTGAGACTTGTAGAAATTAATCAGCATTGGGGTGGAAGGTGAGGGAGATATGGGCTGATGACATGTACCTTGTCTGTAAGCTTATGACAAGCTTTGGTTCAGTCATTTCAGACGAGGCTTCTCGGGTCACTGGAGTGTCCCTCTCTGCCTCAAAAAGGTGGTGTTGGGCAGCTGTCTTCTTATTAGCGTCAGGTAGAAATCTTTTCTAGAAATGGGAAGACAGTCTCCAGGTAACTTGTTAGATACAGAATATGTGACAATCACAGCAGCAAATAATACAAAGCATTTAATGTCTCAGGAAAGACTTTTCTGTCTCATAAGGGTTTGCAGAGATTCTGCAGCCAGAACAACTGTTATTTTCTGTGCAGTTCAAGCTTATGAATAAACATGTAATCAGGCACATGTTTAGAGGAGTGTTTGTGCAGCTTTCCACAAGCTACAGACTAATGACAGCTTAGCTTTATACAGGAACTACCGACCCATTATTGTCCTCCTAAGTATGGGACCTGTGTGCTTGGTGTTTGTCCATTCACCACCAAGCACCATGGTATTTGGTCCATGATAACCTGCAATGCACTGACAAGAATATACAGTAAATCATATTCCTGATACTTTATCTATGCAAAAAATGACTTTGGTAAGAGGAAGAGTAACAGCAACACAATGTTTGTATTATGCAAAGTGAAGTTTCAGTTAATGCCACATACTCTGTGTTTATCTTGTACAAAAATTCGGGGTGACTTATAGTTTTTACCACAGTGCTCAGGTTAAATACTATGTAAAATATTTTAGTGTACATCACTTCTTTCTGCCACCTCATTCCTGCTTACAGCTGGAAAGAGGTGAGCTGTCTTTTCTTTAAGCAGAAGAGGCTTAGCTCTGCTTCTTGCACAGTCAGTACTGCTCAGACCAGGAGTGATGTCTGGTGGTGCCTGACAGCTCAGTCATATAACATGAATTATGTTGTAGGAGACAGTATCCCTTACACTGTAAATCAGAGATCCAAAGCATATAATGTCCTGGTTCGAGTGAGAACAGAACTAATTCTGTTCAGTAATTTTACTGTTAAGTTCAGTACTTCTAACCAACTGCACTTTCTGCAGTCAGCAGCCTGATTTCATGGACAGTGGCTGCTGCTGGCAGTGAGAACACCCCACGGTTAGAGTTACTACCAAGGGTTGGGGTGCGGATGAAGGCCACCTCTGGATCTTATGCACCACATTGGGGGGTGCAGAAAGTAAAAGGCAGGGAGGGGTGGACAGGGCGGTGACCCCAAACTGACCAACGAGGTGTTCCAGCCCATACACATCATATTTGGTATAAAGCAGAGGGATCCAAAGGGTCTATGGGCTTTTCCCTGGGCTCTTCTCCCCTCTTGGACTGCTTCCCCAGAACATCCAGGGAAGATTCTGTCCATTCTGACTTTGATCCCATGTTCCTGAATTTGGTAGCAGAATCCAGCTCCTGAACACAGCTCCCATCTGCTGCGGGGCCCGGTCTGGGCCTCCCGGTGCCTGCTCTACAACATCAGTGGTGACAGTGATGTGATTACCAGCAGGGGG
>JANHFX010013037.1:12555-25866 GCA_027560015.1 Chloroceryle amazona | reverse complement strand
CCTGGACACGTTTGTTCTCGCCATCCCTGCTTCCCTGCTACCGTGAGCAGGAGCAATTAAAGCACTTCACAGCAAATGGTCCTTCCTGCGGGGGGAGGGGGGGAGGTAGGAAAGAGCATCACACCAGCGGGTCAGAAGGGAACCTTTTCCTCAGTTGGTATGAACGGGCACAGCACTAGTGGGCTACATCATTTGTAGGGTCCAAAGTGAAGTAAAGTCTGACTGTGAGGACTGTGTTCCAAGGAAAATACACTAATACTTTGCTGGACCATCATGTATATTACACCCTTACAAAGAAGTCACTTGCTTAATTAAGTGGTGTGGGCATCAGTGGCAAAACTGTCTGAATAAAGCCTAGCACTCCCCTATCGTAACCCTTATCATTTACCTCCCAGCACTACAGTCACCATAAGCCTCCATTGCTACACTGTAGTGTAACTCAGTGTAGTACTTTGTGATGGATCACTTACCTGACTTGGACTAAAAATAAGCACCTTCTTTTGGAGTTTTCATTCTAACCCAATTTGTTTCAGTGACCACTTAAGGGGTGACCTGTGCCAGCCAGTTGTGCTCAGAAAAGAGGAATGCGAGTGGGGACAGGCTTGGATTTCATTAGCAGCCTGCACCTTAGGGGCCAGCATCTCATCACACTGCATCCGAACAGCAGACACAGCTTACACACCTCAGATAACACACTGCCTGCTTACACCTGACTGTCAAGAGGGATCAAAACCACAGGCACCATACACTATCACCTTTCTGAAAGCTGCTAAAGTACATCAAACTTGAGTGTAAAAATTTCAGACTGAAGCTGTAACTAAGGCTGTGTTTTTACATCAAAACCAGCAATAGCACTGGCATAAGGCGTTCTCCTCTCTGTCCCTCATTCCTGCACCATGCCTCTGCAGCTGCCAACACCTCTGTGTATGGCGATGGCATATCACAAACTGGACTGGCAAACTGAGATAGCAAGGGGATAGGGTGAGGAAATATATGTTAGAGGCTTTTTTTTGTTTTTAAACTAGGTCAGTCAGCCCCGTTATCCACTGCAGTATGGTCACACATCCAGTTGTTTCAGCACAAACGAGGAGATTGCCTACCACAATGCAGAGTCAAGAACAAACCGCAGGTGGTATTAGCAGGAATACTTCAGACTAGCATTTCTGCTGACCTCCTGAGAATATGAGGCCACAGCATTACATTTCCAAACACGGTCTGTTTTAATGATCTAGACAAAGTCTAGCCCATAAAAAAAAACAAAAACAAAAACTGACTTTGGGACTCAATGCAGTGTCGAAAAAGAGAGTGGATTCTTAATGCCACACTTGGATGACCAAATTTCATCACAAACACATTCATTTCTAATGCACTGAAAAAAAAAAAAATCAAAAAATCATGAATGCAATAACCTTGTGCTCCAAACACATTTGGCTTGGCTCACACAAACCACATGGAGAAAAGCTATTACTCCAACTGACCCATTTCCTACTCGCATGCTGCTGCTGCAAGATTGCTCTCTGCAGCACCTTGACTCTTCCCCCCACCCCCGACTTTACAATTTTAAATCACTGCAGGCGATGTCCTGTGGGAGTCAACTTACACTGCATGATGGTTGTGCAACTTAGGTCTGCCCTCAAGTTATTGCAACCTGCCCACTCATCAGTGTTCAGATGGTTTGCATTTTTAAATCAGCATTCTTTGCCTATTTGAACTGCTTTCATCCCTTTTTATCATTTTCCCTGCTGTGTTTCCCCTGCACTTTTCAACACGTGGCTTCCAAACCACTGTATAAGTTAGTCTTTGCTCAGTCAGATCTTTCTGCTGCTGAATATACATTTTTACAGGATTCACAAAGGAAGAATCTTGCCGAATCTTTTTAACAGACAAGCTTGCAGGAAGTTGAAGCTATAAAGGAAGAGGTCACCAATATTTTCCACTGAGTCACACAACAAGTCTGAACACAATTTAAATGAAATCCATAACAAAATCACATGATTTTCATATTTTTTTCCCATTGTTTTGGTATCATACAACCAGAAGTTGATAAGAAACAGAAAGGATTTAGTCTTAATTCAGAAGACTATGAAAGTTTCTCATTGTCTGTGATCGTGTAAGCTTGGTGTAGCTGACAGCCTCAGCATGAAGAATTACTTTCACTCCTAAATTTGATATTCAGATTACAATCTGAAAAAGGAATTGAGCTGCATTATTAATTAGTTTTAAATCAAAGTGATTTTTCCCTCCCTAACGTTTAGAAGGTCATAAAAGTACACTAGTATTGGTTGATGTGAGCATGTGAGCATGCACATGATTATCTTTTTCATTGAGCAAAACATTATCTGTGTAAAACAAACAAACAAAAAATTAGCATATACCAGTGTATTTGTCAACACTGCAAGCAAAAGGAGAAACACCAATGAGAATAACTCCAAAAACTTTACACATTAACTACTGTAGAAGCTTATCTACAATCCCTTGTTGCAAGTGGGGCCTCAAAAAGGATACTCAAATCTCTTGAAGACCTGAGCTATGCAGGCAAATCTCTGTGCTGCTTTAATGTTTTTTTTGCTCACAAGAAAAGCCTTGTCCTCCAGCAGTACAGCTGAGCTGGAAACGAATTCAAGGTCATTACTGTATTAGTTGAAAAAGGACACCTACAACCTCACAGGATCTTGAAGGCTGTGCGTGGAAAGCTGCAGTAAGTCCAGAGAAATAGAAGTTTATCTTATCTCCCTCTGCACTAAACATTCAGTCCTCACCCCCTCAGCTCCTTCGGCTTTTCACATCTCACAGTCCCCAGCTTTGGGAAGAGAGGGCTTCCCCTCCATATGCTTCCTACCTCCGGCTGGCACTTGCCACCCCCTGTTGGTGGCAGACCCCCCTGCTGCTCACTGAGGAATGTCTCTTGGTAACACCCAGGGGTGTGCTTGGGCTCATGCCCTGTGTTCCTGAAAGAAGTCCATCTCAATTAGGAGGAGAAAAACATTTGTGTAGGAAACCAGAAATTATGTTCGTAATGAATTGCACTGACTAAAGAAAACCAGGCAGCTTCGTTGGTGGAGTAAGTCCACTGGATGCTTCAGGGAGAAACTTCCTCCCAGGAAGCATCTCATTTAAGAGAGGAGAGGCTGAGAGGGTTGGGATTGTTGAGCCTGGAGAAGGGTCTGGGGATATATTATTGCAACCTTAAAGGGAGCCTTTGTGAAAGGTGGAGAGAGACATTTTACAAGGGGTAATGGCTTTAAACTGGTAAGAGGGTAGATGTAGATTAGATACAAGGACAAAATTCTTCACTATGAGTGTGGTAAAGCACTGGAACGGGTTGCCCAGAGAAGTTGTGGATGCCCCATCCCTGGAAGTCTTCAAGGCCAGGTTGGATGGGGCTGTGAGCAGCTGATCTAGTGGAAGATGTCCATGTCAATGGAACAGGGGTTGGAACAA
The DNA here is from genome assembly GCA_027560015.1 of Chloroceryle amazona. Taxonomy (NCBI): domain Eukaryota; kingdom Metazoa; phylum Chordata; class Aves; order Coraciiformes; family Cerylidae; genus Chloroceryle; species Chloroceryle amazona. Next base: position 22,425 of record JANHFX010013037.1, on the reverse strand, counting down.
GATGACCTTTAAGGTCCCTTCTAATCCAAACCATTCTGTTATAGGATTCTATGATTCCACCTCTCTCATATATGTTCATCATAGAGGTTTCAAGTTGTTAAAGCAATTCTACAGAGATTTTTTAATTATCATTAATGTTGCTCATTGTCTCCATCCCTGCTGTAATAATCCTCCCTACTTATAATGAGACCACTGGAGTCAAAGATCCTGCAAAGGAGGACCAGAGGAGTAAGTCTGCACCTGGAGAAAAGACCCAAGACTTAACCGAAGCAAGCTTCCTCTTCATCAGAAGTAATAAAGCTGTTTGCCCCAGAGGCTGAAGATCTCATTTTCCTACGTATCTGCTTTCTGTTGGCCTCCTTCAATCATTAAGTGATCAAAGCTCCATATGGAGAGGGGCTATTTTCTTACCCTGTCTCATTGCCTGCACGAAAGCCGTAGAAAACATGAGCCAAGGTACAAACCAGTGAAGTGGACAGAAAGGGGAGACTGACTTATTTGCTTAATAGAAGTAATAGCAGCAGCTATGAAAAAGAAAGGCAAACCCTAAGGGTATTTTTAAAGCATCCCAGGAAACAAAGCCAATTCACCAGTGGAAATTAAAGGCGATTTTCCAAAAGCAGCACCAATTTATGGGAAATTTCATTTTGTTCCACTGAGGTGCAAGAAACCAATATGTTCCCCCTCCCAATATAGAGCTCATTGTTTTGCAGCAAGAAGCACTTTTAATTTTTCTTAAGGCCTCCTGACTATTTCTTAAATGAGAAGAGATGGATGAGGGAGGGTTTTTTTATTATTATTCCTTTGAAACATTCCTTCCTTTCAACACTGTCTATTGTTAAATTAATTTGTACAGACCCCAGCAGCTCAGAGGTCAGGATGGTTCAAGTTGATGTTCCAAGCTATGTACTGTTATGTTAAATAGGGCTTTTCTTGGCTTCAGCTTTGCAGGGAGAAGGTCACCCTGGGGTTATTTGGGGTAGCAAATGTTAGCTGTGGGCAGCCGTTCCCAGAGGGCTGAGAATCAGACCATGGTTTATTTGATGGAAAGCTTAGGCGGCCTGAACATATAGCAAATGCTCCTTTAGTTTTCTTCATCTCTTAGACAGCTAATTCCAGGGTATTAAGAAACCTCTGGCATAGGGCAAGACAGCTGGAGGCTGCATTTCCAGGGTGGGGAAACACACTCATCCTCTCATGTGGGAAGTGCCAAATTGGTTTTAGCATTATCACATCATTTCTGCGGTGCACGCCATACAGTAGGCAGCAACAGACAGGAAAGCCAGTGGGGAGTGGTGGCTGCCAAAAAATGTATATTAGGCTGTTGATGGCCTCAGCACTTGTCTTATTGGCTGTGATTATGCCTCTTAATTAATGAATCTCTTCTGGACAACTTCCTTGTTAGTCCCAATAAATTTGGCTCCTTCCTTCAACATGATTTTCAGAGCAGTCAAGCTGCATTCAGTATTATTTGTGGGAACATAAAATGTCTTCTGCAACAAAGAAGAAGCATCCAAACAACTCAGAAGTAGGATTTTCCCCCTTCTTTTCTCACTGTTGCTCAGTGTCTCTTTAACCTATATTTATCTCCTCAGACAAGATTCCTTGGGAGGTATGTGAACGGTCGTATTGCTAACCCCTGTCACCCATTAAATGTGAGCCAAGGGTCCCAAACCAGGGCATTTGGAAAATGAAATCTCCAGTTCTTTTTTGCTTCTGGGGATGCAGGCAGACAGCATGCCTGTCCTCAGATAAAACCTAGGGCTTCAGGTTAACGCAGGTAAGGGTGGAGTGGCTTTTTTATAATTATTATTTTTACTAATGACCTATTTCCAGGAGCTCAGGCTGTAAGAAAATTACCAAATATAGAGAGACTTGCAGTAAAACTCACTCAAGCTGGCAAGCCAGCAGCTGGAGAAATGCTCAGTGGGGCTTCTGCCAAGGAGCGTGTCCTAGATTATTCTGTAGGAGCATAGGGGTTTAGATGCATAAATCTCTGGATTTTAGTGGGAGGTCAAAGCTATCTCCTATGCATCTGATACCCACTCTCCACACTACATCATCAAGTTCAAGCTGCCTGGCACTGAAACCAGCTATCACTTTCCTGCAGCCCACAGTGCCACCTCCACAGCCCACATACAGGTTATGTGAGTGTGGGGTGAGAGGAGGGAAGTAAAAATAGCCATACCAACTCGTAGCCTTCACATGCAGACTCTCCCGCCGCCAATGGAAATGTTCATCACATCATCAAGGGCCAAGGAAAACCTGGTTTTGCAGTGACTGACACACCTCTTGGGTCAACCTCCAGCCACTCAACTTGCAGCATCTTTTCTCATGAGCCTTGACAGTAGCTCTCACTCTGATACACAATTGAGATTCAACACTCTGGCCAGAATTTCCTCCCGAATTTCAGATCAGGGGAGACAACAGAATCTCTTTGTCTTTTATAGACTGGTTATGAGCCAACCACGGTGTTGTTATTGTAACTGAGGGTTTCTGAAGAAATGTACTATGTATCACTGCATGTGAAATTCAGAACAGCTTCAGTGTAAATCACTTCCAGGCTCTTCCATCAAAACTACAAAGGGGCAGAAGTGTCACACAGTTGTGCTGAAAATAAACAATTTTCACAATATAACTCAAATCGACCCCTACAGTCTCTCAAGGAGCCCCTCACATAGCCATGTAACTGCAGTCAGCCTTAGCTATTTCTGATCCTTTTTTTTGCCATTTCCTCTTGCCATACTTTTGCTGTGTCCAGGCCATATTCACTGTGACATGAAAAGATTCAAGGTTGCTTTGAGTTGCAGCAAATGTCAGCAGTGCTTGGTTCCACCACAGGACATGGGTTCAGAAACCACCACTTTGGCCTTGATCCCTTGCATGTCCTCACACACAGTAGAGGAGCAGTTAAGGTTATCTCTTCTGTCCTTGCAGAACTACCAGCTGGCTCTTTCGGACAGTTTTAGTCATATTTCAGCTGCTACAGCAATATCTCTTGATCCAAGCACCAGGAAAAAAAAAAAAAAAGAAACATCTACAGGAGTATATAACCACTGCAAATATCCAAAGACAGCGCAAATTACTTTCCCAAAGTGAACCTTGGTATGCCAGTAAGTAATCACGGTGGGATCCAGCTTTGTTTAAACACCATCCCAGCTGGCTACACTCTTACAACTCAGAAGTTTCTCAACCTCGTGGATCAGGCCACAGAGCTGCATGTTTTCTCTGCGCTACCTTTGTGCACAGAATCACAGAATGTTAAGTGTTGGAAGATATCCCAAAGGGTCATCTAGTTCAATCCCCCTGCTAGAGCAGGGCCACCTAGAGCAGGTCACACAGGAACATGTCCAGGTAGTTTTTAAATGTCTCCAGAGGAGACTCCACAATCTCCCTGGGCAGCCTGTTCCAGTGTCTCTCAACCACCATGATAAAGTTTCTCCTTATGTTTACAGGGAACCTCCTCTGTTCCAGCTTGCACCCATAGCCCCTTGTCCTGTCACTGGATGTCACTGACAAGAGCCTGGCTCCATCACACTCACCCTTTACATATTTATAAACATTAATGAGCTCACCCCTCAGTCTCCTCTTCTCCAAGCTACAGAGCCCCAGCTCCCTCAGCCTTTCCTCAGCAGGGAGATGTTCCACTCCCTTAACCATCTCTGTGGCTCTGCGCTGGACTCTTTTGAGCCGTTCCCTGTCCTTCTTGAACTGAGAGGCCCAGAGTTCGCCACAATATTCCAGATGCAGCCTCACCAGGGCAGAGTGGAGAGGCAGGAGAACCTCTCTCAACCTACTACCTACACCCCTTCTAATACACCCCAGGATGCCATTGGCCTTCCTGGCCACAGGGGCACACTGCTGGCTCATGGTCATCCTGCTGGCCACCAGGACTCCCAAGACCCTTTCCCCTGTGCTGCACTCTAACAGGTCAGTCCCCAACCTGTACGGGTACCTGGGGTTGTTCTTCCCCAGCTGCCAGACTCTACACTTCTCCTTGTTATACTTCATTAGTTTTCTCCCCACCCAACTCTCCAGCCTGTCCAGGTCTCTCTGGATGGCAGCACAGCCCTCTGGTGTGTCAGCCACTCCTCCCAGCTTTGTGTCAACAGCTCCCCCATCCAGGTCAATGATGAATATGTTGACTAGTACTGGTCCCAGTACCGACCCCTGCAGGACTCCACCAGATATAGGCCTCCAACTAGACCCTACCCATTGACCACATCTCTGCTGCCCCTCATAAAGTGCCAGTTGTAGAGGAACTGCAGTTGTTTCCAGGGGACCTGATCACCATTAGGGTACTGGGAAGCCAAATGCTTCAGGCATGTAGGCTGAAATGGCAAGCTGGTTGCAGATAAAAGCCAGGTGTGGAAACAAGGCGCTCAGACTGATGACCATCACTTACTTGTGCATCCCTCGTCCATATATAATCACCTTATTAATGTATTTACTTTTATTGCCGAGTTGAGGTCTATGAGGAGGAAGTGAGTACATGGAAGAGGAAACAGCAAGGACTGGGGGGGGGCAGGATGCTGGGCTGGGTGAAAGTAAGCCCAGCTGCAGAGCAGCAAGGAGGGCAGGAAGGCAGGATGAGCAGCAGAGAGACTGAGAAGAAACTATACCCATAGCTTTAGTTAAAGAGCAGAACAACACCTCAGCACCAGGAGTGTGAGAACTGGAAGCAAAAACTTCCTCCCACATCCTTCCCTCTGGGGAAGCACCAGGTGAGCCCTGCCACTGCTGAGGGCAGGCTCTGGCCCGGACCACCTTACCTTATTTCTCCAAGACAACCCATGGGGAAGAGGCCACCATGCACCTGCAAGGTCTGGGTGATCAGCAGGACCCACTCTTTGTCTTCCCCCCCTTGCTCTGGACAGTCCTTCTCAGGTCAATGTGTTGCTTACTGCCATCTCTGTGCATGGGAAAGGGGATCTGGAAGCATTGACTGTGCTCCTTGAAGGTGCAGCTCAATTTTTGCTCCCTTCCCACCCTATGCACCAGGGCACACTCAGCCTGAGCTTTGAAATAGATTAGCACCCGAAATAGCTGCACGTATTTTTCCTTCTCCCTTGTGAATGTCGCTTCACACCCCACGCAGAGATGCTCCAAACTACAGGCACAGCTGGTGCCAGAGGACCTACAACATGAGCAGGAGTTACTGTCCATCTTCGCACAGCACGGCTTTCTGTGGGAGTGTTCCTTCCCTGTGCACAGGATAAGGTTTTAATCCCTTTCCCCGCAAAAGCACAGTTCCGGAGCAGCCCATGCCTATGTTCTGATGTCATGTGCAGCTGAACATGATGGCAGGAATCTCTTAATGCCCTGAAACAAGTCAGAGAGGCACAGAGAAATGGATAGTATACTCAGTTTCTAATAAAGCACGAGAAAAAAATGCAGCTAACATATATAACTGTATTTGGTTTCCCTCCCTCTTTTTAAAAGATGGCTTTGGATACCGTACTTGCAAAAACACTTAATTCAAACAAGGAAGGAAGTGCTTTGAGGGTTTTTTATTTAAAGCTTGACAGGATAAACGAATCACAGTCTCATTAAATCACACAAATCTCAGGCTGCACACAAAACTAAACCACAAGAAATAGGACTAAACCACGAGAAATAGGACGTTACAAATCCTCATGCAGTTCTACACTTCCAGCACAACAGCTCATTTTATTTCTGCTCTTGGCAAGGTTAGAATAAAAAGGCTTCTTTTCTTTGCTCCATAAATGTTTTTAGATGCTATATTACTTGAACTTAACAGAGCAGTAATTGCACTGAAAAAGGGCAATCTGAATTGCTTCCTGCAAGAAGGAAACGTTTATACCAACATGTGCATGAATAGAGAGCACAGTTACAAAAGGTCTGTTTCAACCCTATCACAAAAAGCTTGACCAAACTCATAAACTCTTCCAGGCAGAAATGATTGGACAATTTTCATTTTCCTCTCTAAAGCAACAATGTTTCTGAGATACACTAATTATACATATCTCAATATAGCAGTAAATTTTACATTCACAGAGTAGGTTTCTACTGTATGTTCCAATAAAGTAAGTCCTACAGTCTCTGTGTTTGGCTTTACTTTTTAATACTAACTTTTTTTTTTAATTAGACTCTAAGTTTGTCTTTTTACATTTATTCCAGAAAGCAAGCAAGCCCTTGTTTTAAAAGTCTGAAAAAAGAACAATGGTAAATAAATTGTTCCCTATTTCTCAGCTCTATCTCAGTGCCAACTTGTATTTGTTAGCAACATAATTGTAAGAGCTTGTATCATTGTTAATGTCTCATTTCTATATACTCTTATACATACAGGCAAACAACATGCCTTCTATAGGCTTATTTGCTCTAGGCTAAAAGCTTGAATGAAAAGTTTCACCCTAGAAGAAGGTCTGTCAAACTGAAGGATGAAGTCAGTTTAGCCCTTATTACATTACAAACACAATCCAAAATTGAAGTTTCCTGGACTGGAACAGTTTTTTCCCTCTTTTTTGTATATTTTAATGCTTAACATGACTATGCTGATGATAAGCCAACCTACACTAGCTGGGATGTTTTGTTTGGCTTTGTAAAACAAAATAATGTATTAATATTCCAAGGGTTTTTGGGTTTGCTATTTTTTTTTTTCCTTTTTCTCCTTCATTCTGGCACTGTTTTATGCATGGCTCAGGGCAATATTAGTTTAAACTATGACTAGATCAACAGAAATGTCCTCTGTGGGGGATACAGCTGTTTGTAACCTGACACAAGCCACTGGAATCTGAATCCTACCTGTCTGAAAATTTTGCAGAAAACCAGGATCTCTAAGAAATGCCATCATGAATCCAGTAAGAAGAATAGTGACAAGTAAATCAAGGTTGTTGGTTGGATTCTTCATAGCTTTCCCCTTTTTGCAGTCATTAGTGTCCACATGCAGTGCACAAGAAGTCATCTCTCCCAGCACTTGCCATTCAGTCCCTACAAGTATGAATGACTTCACAAGGTGGAAGGTAGCAGAAAAAAAAAAAAAGTCTCTGAAAGATCTGATACCATTAAAACAGTGAGAACCTGAGTTGACAAGCAAGACAGAGCTGGCTATTTTGCAAGATTATTTGCATTATTTTTTTGGTTATAAAGGATGAAAAGACAGGACAAGACTCTGAACCCATCCTCACTGGATATAATTATGGAATTACCATTTGATACTAATTTTCACTATCAAAAAAAACAAGGGAATCTAAAACCTTGTATTTTGAGATCTACAGGCTACTACTGATTAAGCTGTAAAAGAGTAAATGGTTTTCTTTCTAACATGCTTGGCAGAGGTTGCTGCCATGCCTTTACCTCTAGAGGAAAGTCTCCATTTACATACTGACTTTGAAGTCTGAAGTTAATCAGTATACATGTAATAAACTCCCTTTCTTCAACTCTTCAACAAGTGGGATTCTCAAAATTGTCATTAAAATGTTTGTTAGTATTTCAAATACTGGCTACACCTCTTTTTTTGGGTTTCAGCCAACAGGCAAGCCTTTGAAATATTGCTGACTTCATTACAAAGCCCTCCTTCTTAGACTGCCTGTAAGTAGCAAAGACATGCAAACCCCCTGCCTGTCTTTTCCATGCTCTGCTGAGAAGATGCAGATGAAGTGTATCCTCTTGCCCAGCAGAAAGCATAGACAGCCCCTCAGCAAGATGTCAGATGTTTGAAATTCTTCCTCCTCTCCTCTCCTCTCCCAACCCAAAAAGAGACTGTTCTAAAAAAGAAATCTTTGTTTTAACATAGATTAATTCCTTAGCAATGTCAAATCTATTCTGTTGATGGGGTTTAGTCCTACTTCAATCCCATTCCAACACTAATTAAGTGAAAAAAAAAAATTAGTCCAATCTACAAACTAATGCTTAACATTTCTAACATTTTCATGATTCTGCTTTTATTTCCTGATTTACATCTATATTTCTAGTCAACATATGTTAGTAGAGATATTTTATTAACAGTTAAAACTGCTATAGCAGGTATAGGGTATAGTACACAGGATGACTGCAAGCCAAGGAAAAATCTCCTATTTTCATCAGGTTGGGGGTTTTTTAACTCTTGGAGAAAATCACATCAATGTTCTTCCTAAATACGGGTATAAAAATGCAAAAAAGATATACTGGCAGCAATCATAAATGATGCCAAGCAGTGATGAGACTCTTGCTCTGGTGATCAGCTCTGTTCAATCTATGCCAAACTTCTCAGATTTTTCAGTATCTGTGAAAAACATCCTTTTGTGACTGTTCTGCTCTGGTAAAAAGAGTAAAATTCTTGTGAATCTGAATTTGGACATGAGATAATACAGATCAAATTGCTGGTAAGATAGATCCACACTGACCGGTAAGAAACCTGCCACTAGGAGTAAACCTAACAATCACCAAACCTAGTTGGTGAATCAATTAAACAAATTCTACCAATCCAATAAAGCAGAAGGGACACGGTATAGGAATAGTATATTTCCTTAACTCATTGTAACTCGTACTTTATGTTACTACATTGTACAATTTTTTAGTACTTCCAGTAACTATAGTAAATTATATGATATGAAAACCAAAAAAATGAGATCTGCTATTACCTCAATCGGACCCTGGAGGGTCATAAGAGACACCAGATTATTCCCAGGGAGGAATGTCACAGCTCTGTGTGTTCCCATTACCACACTCCAGTGAAGATACCAAGCTACAGCAGAATCCTCTAGCATCTCACAATCCTTAAGTGACATTTAAGTAGAGGAATACAAAAATTTTAAGATGAATTTACAAGCAGTGATAGAGTTGCCTACTTACAAATCACATTTATTGAAACATATCTTGTACTTCAGCTTCTGTGTTTCCACTTAAAGAACCCAATTCTGTGGACAGTAGCAGCCACACAAGCTGTACATTTTTGACTTCAGCTTAAGAGAAGTCACAGACCCGAGGTCCAGCTCCTGACTCAGCACCCCACTGATTGCATTTGCACCAAGCACTGACTGCCAGCACACACCCCAGACTGCAAATCAGGTAGCTGGATACAATCATGGTTTAGTCTAAAGATGCTGTACTTTCACAAATTTTCTCTTTCTCCTATTTTAACTACTTTTTGAGATTGCTAAATCTCTTCAGATTGTTCTGAAAGCAGCAGAAATTATTAACACCAAACTAATTTATGATGAAATGGACTTATCATACTAACTACTGATAATTTTTTTTAAGCTTTAATTGTTTGAATTTGATACAGCTCTTTAAGAATCCTATCCAATGTGCTTTCACAATTCTCAATGGATAATATTTATCTGACTTATTTACTAATTACTTCCAAATTACAAGTGTCCCTCAGGTCTGAATCATTTTTGATGAAAGAATGAGAAGACTTACATAGTTTTATACCATGAGGGAAGAGAAATTAAAAGAAAATTACTTGTATGTCTCAGATCAAGCAAGTGGAAAGCGTGATTGTGATTTCTTTGAAGGGTTACCTAACTTTATTACCACATACAAGTAACAGTTTGTGCCTGCAAAACCCCCCACACCATCACCATGCTAAGGTCTCAATTTATTTATTTAGCAAATGGAGACAATCATTAAAAGCTATATCAAAAACAGTATTCCAGATTGCAGACCCTGTAAATGTCACCATCTCCACAAAGGAACCAAGTATGAACAAGCACATATAGAATAATCATGTATTTTCAAGGTACTTAAACAGAACATGCCCAAGGGCACGCTGTAGAGGAGCCCACATTCCATCAGTGGGTAACATACACAGATCCTCTTCTCAGTGATGCCCAATGATAGGACAAGGGGCAATGGATGGAAGCTGAGGCATAGGCAGTTTCACAGAAACATAAGGAGAAATTTTTTCAGGGTGAGGGTGCCAGTCAC
>JANHFX010013036.1:16266-28566 GCA_027560015.1 Chloroceryle amazona | reverse complement strand
GTGCAGAAGATGGTGGGTTTGGGGGATAACTCACAACTGGAGATGTTAATGGAGTAGTTCTTTATCTCAATTAAATGCTGATGGTTTATTTTCCTACATGTGATTTTCTGTTTTTTATGTATATTTGAAATAAATGTGATGTCAATGTTAGTTGTCCTGTTTTAAAGATGTCTTTGGAGGACTTCTTTTTATAAACTTAGTGTTAGTGAAAGGTGTTGTAGGTAGGTGGTTCTGCAGGCAGAAGTCTTGCCTCACCTGAAACAAATACAGGTTCCACAGTAGAAGCTCCCAGTACTGATCAAACAGAACTTGACTATTTTTTATTTCCATAAAGTGAATTTAGAGCCTTTTCCTCCTCAGTTTTGAAGCCTTTATCTCTGTGTACTCTGCTGGATATGGGCTTGAAATCCCTGCCTGCTTTGGACAGAATGGGGACAATTAAAATTTCTTTATATTGATCACAGGCTGTAGCTGTAACAGTCCTGAACAGAAAAGCTGAGTGTCCTTTGCCCTAAAGTACCACCAGAAAGGGTTTTTACAGCCTTTTGCTGAAACTATGTGTGTGATTAAAGTTTGAAGCAACTGGTGATGAGAAGTTGAATGAGAAATGAGTGTAATGTGGTATGCTGGCCGTGAACCTACCCCTTAGCCAACCCAGATCCTTCCTGTATGGAGTGAAATGTTGGACTTTGGCTGATTTTAGGAGCATATACTTCCATGTAGTTCCTTTTCCTCTTTGTGAAAACCGGTGATTAATACAAAGAATTTATTTTCTCTAGCCCCCTGTTAGCTTCATTCTTTAGTTGCCCAATTAGGAACTGTGAAGGAAGCCTTGCATGGCATAGGCCTATAAGGAAATAATTGGATTTTATTCATTTCAGTTTTTATTTGCTCGGGTTGTGATTTGCCAAAGAGACAGATACTAGGTAATATTGTGCAGAAAAATTGTATCATTGCTTTAGAACTTTACCACATTCTCCTTGGGCTAAACTGGGCAGTTTAGTCATTTGTGTAGAAAGAATTCTGTTGCTATGTTTAAAACAAAAGTGAAAAAAAAATAGTACAAAACAAAACACCCCAAACCCTCAACCCCAAAACTTCTTAGAAAGTGAATTTTAGATTCTTATCTAGATTGGTAGTAAGTGTCCTGAAATCAATGATGTAAAGTATCTACTGGGTCTTCTTTAAATATTTAACATGTTGCAGATGAGAGATAGATCCCAAACTACAAACAGGGCAGGTGATTGATTGCTGAGCTGATACCTTTATCAGAATGGAAAGGTAATGGTGGCAAGACCCATATCTGTAGAGGGTTTTCTGGCTGATCATATTATCTCCGTATTTTTTCCTACACTAATTTGGCAAGTAGGAGTTGAATTGTCAGTGGGAAGATTCTAATCCATGACTTTGTTATAGCTACTGCATAATATGCATCTAATCCTGCAATTCTTCCGATTGAAATGGGACAAAGTTGTTTTCTTCCACGTTTTCCCACTCTTTCTCTGTACTTCTTGGCAACATTGCTGCTTGTCTGTTTCTCTGGTGCTACGAAATGTCACTCCCAGGCAATCTGTTTGTTCCTAATTTATATTTCCCTCTTAGGTAACTTATTTGTGCTCTTAGTAGCCTGTCTTTGCAATGACCATGTAGTGGTAACAAGGAGTCTGGTGATAAGCAAAACGATTGGACTTGATGTTCTTAAAGGACTTTCCAACCTAAAAGTTCTTGATTCTAAAAACCCCCCTAAGAACTCAAAACTGATCACCTTATGCTTGCATATTAATTAAATATTAAGTGCATCAGAAAACTGAGGGCAATTCTTTGGGCGAGTCTGCCCCTTCAAATAGTTTGTGGGGGCGAGTCCTTGACATTTTAAAGAAAGAAACCTTTGCAGCTGTTTGTACGAGTAGGGAGGGTTAAACAATAAAGCAGAAATACATCTTCATGCTTCTGCTTCAAAACAAAAGGGCCGGATTTCAGAAGGAACTGTAAAGCTTTCAGCAAGACTCAGGCGAACACTCCAGTAAAATGAAAAGCTGAAATGTGAAGCGTGCGTGCTGTGAGATGCCAGCTCAGCTCTTTCAGGAGCCATGTACAGATCCCTTGGAATTGCAGTGAACTGGTGCAGTGACCAGCTGCTTTGCCATGCAAAGGACTTGCATAGGCTGATACCCTCCCCACAGCTATGTCACCCTGTGGTAGACTCACTTAACAGGTCTTCACTTTGGGGAAAACAGATGTTCTTTGCAAGTACTTCTGCAGGGGTGGAGAAATCACCTTGCTATACAGAGCCCAGCTGCACAAGGAAAGGAGAAGAGTAAAGGTGTTCATACAATAAAGGCTCTTTACTGAGGGTGTTTGTTTTTTCTCCTCTTTGTATAGGTTCAACATGGGAGAAAACATTACGGCAGATTGGTTTTGAAAGGTAAGCCATAAATTTGTTTCCTTACCAGTGCAAAAAGAAAAGGAAGAAAAACTGCATGAGCAAGTTTACAGAATTATTTATTTTAGCCTGTTGAACGTATCTATGACCTCAGATTTAGAGAGGAAGCTATGCAGTGTCATGCATGCGTATGTTTAGCTGTTCTTTTTGTCCTCTTCTCTTTCCCCAGTCGATCTGAAGCAACTTACCATAGGAACTTGGCTGACAGGGTTTTTTGCTGGCGACTTTATAGCATGCTAGTACTGAAAAAGGTGACACACTCTTTGGGCAGAAGTCTTACTTATGAATGAAAATATTGCTCTTGCTCATATTATTTTTTCCATGAAACTTCTAACCTGTGACATATTAGTTGACAAAAGTAAATGAAGTTGAAAGAAGACCAAAGCTGGCAGAGAGCTATTTAGCATCAGAGGAAAATTCAGAATTCAGCATTCCTCAAGTGCAAGAACTTCTTGCAGCCAAACTTAACAAGGTCATCATACCAGAAACATGTGTCTCTTTTGGAAATTCAACTAAGCCAAGTGCAGTAAAGAGTGTTCTGATGTTGAGATTCAGTTGGTCAGTCCTGTGTTTATTCTTCTCCAAATGGTAAGCAGAAGAATCTGCTTTCTACTTGAATAAAGTTTTGCTGTTTCCCCTCAACAGAGCGACTTGCAGTTGTGAACTAACAGGTTTTGGCAGGCAAGAAGGGATTTCTCTTCATTGTGTTGCATGTGTGCATAGTGTGTACAGTACCTGGGACATCTCAGCAAACCCTACAGACAACCAGGACTTTCTGAAGCCAATAAATAGCTGTACAAATCATAGGAAACAGAAAAATAATTACTGCCTTCCTTTCTCACAAACAAAAAACAAGCTGCAATTCTCTTCTGACCTTTATCTTGTATAAAGCTTTCGTTACAACAAAACACGTTTTTGTTACAACAGGACTGATGCTTAAGTTTAAATACCCCAACTCCTACCTGTAATTAAGATTCTCAGGTCTTGGCAGCAATATATGGAAGGTTTTTGTCTAGATCCTCCTTTTATAGGAGGAGTCTGCTTAAGTAGCACCATTTGAAGAAATAAATTTCTAAATACTTGTCGTTCCCTGATCTCTGCCTAGAAATACGGCAGCTGGGAGAAGAATTAAGGCTATCTCTAAAGAGCTTCCAGGTCTTCAGGAGTTGTACCATGGGCTTGTGGTCTCTGAACAGTGGTCACCCATCTCTGTATAAGAACATCTGCTTGAAGTGGTGCAGGAGGTGCTAGTCCTAATGACTAGGAATTCTTTTTCTTTAGGTGATTTTGAAAGCATCTGTGTTATGATGCTGCATGAATATGCACAGGGTCAGCCTGGTTTACTTGTACAGCTAAATAGATTTCCATGTTAGACATTACTTGTGCAAAAATGACAGTGCTCTTTTCAACACAGTAGACACAGAAGTCCATGGAAAGTCATTCGCACAGCCATAAATATCCCATTGGTACATATTATTTTGGTTCTTCAAAGGAATTGTAGAATATCAAATCACTTTTGAATGTGACAAAGATCTGTCTTGGTGAAATTTAGCTTCTCATTGATACAGAGCTATTCTTGTAGCTTTACAGGCCTGGGTTAATTTAAAAGTAAAATATTACAGAACAATAAAACTACTTTTCTTCCACCAGATCATAGAGAAAGGTCAAATTAATTTCTGTTGTAAATCTCTTGATAATACTAGAGTCATTCCTGTAAAGGCTTTGGCCAAACATTTTTAAACAAACAAAAAAGCCATTTTATTGCTATAGATTTTTATCATGACTTGAAGATCCCAACTGATAAGGAGGACTTAGCATTTTTTAGCTGAGAAATCAAAAGCATTTTCATTTCATAGCATCCCACCAGTCTGAAATATTTTAAGCCTTTTAGTCAGGTCACTAAATAAAAATATGTCTCTCCTACTGCCCCACAAGCTTAAAACTACCCCAGAAATATAGACAACCTGTGTAGAAAAATGCAGTCTTAGTGTCAATATTTAGTGGTCCTGGATAAGTTTCTGATCAAAATTAATGTAAAAATGTTTCCATCTCAAATTTTTAATGTTAGAAATTTTTGGAAGTTTCTAAAAATATTTTTAATCGACCTAAAATATGCTACTTAACCTGCAGTTTCTCTTAAACCCCTACATAGACAGCATAAGGCAGAGTACTGATTGAAAACTGATTCCAATTTATTAGAGCATCAGGGTAGGGGTTGTGGTTCATAAACATCAGCCTGAGAAGATGCAATGCCAAATCAAAAATCAGGCTACAAATTCCTTAACTGGATAAGGTCAATTTGGAGATTGAGTGGGTTTAGCAGCACTGCAAAAGAAGTTGGGTATTAGTGAAAATTACACGTTCCCAAGTTGCTAAACCGGGTATCATCGAGGGGTTCTTTTTAAATAGGTTACATCCAAGTTACATCCAGTCTGGTTTCTCGATGAGCATTTCATTCAGCACAATATCGTACGTGTCTGAAGGGCACTGCAGAAGAATATTGGTTCTTTCATCACCCCATTCATCTTTGAAGATTATGAATTAGCACCTGCTGGTGCTGTTTGCAAAAATAAAAGTAGTTTTGAGGTGCGAGAATGAATCGATACCTTGGATCTAGGGGTTGAAACCACCAGTGAAAAATGGTTGGGTTGTTTTAAGCTGAATTCATTAGAAGTTCTATTTGTGGCAATTTCCAGCTTGTGAGACGTTTCGAAACAAGGAGAACCCACACTGGCTGTGTGCATGCAGTGGGTGTGCCACTTGAAACGTGAAAGAATTCTTAAAGGACTGAATTACAGCTGTGAGAACTGCCTGAGAGGAGGCGAATATGGAGAAGAACTCCCTGTGCAGATGCCATTATTGCTGTTCTGGTTTGAAAAGAAGGGCTTTCAGATGGCAATTCTGCACTGAGAGATTGATTGTCATCCTGGAATAACTGTAATTGAAGTAATTAACACGGATGGGGGGTACATTTGAATAGACTTGGCTTGCCATAATCATAGAAGCAAACGTGTTCTCATTTCAGCTTTTTCAGAGAACAGGCAAAGAAGAAACAAGAAAAAGACAGTCCTATAAACAAGTAGAACAATTAAGATTTGTTGGTTTTTTTTAATGATATTAATCCTTTTGCCTTTATTTTTAAAGCAAGTTTTTGTCTGGCATGAATATATCAGCAATACCAAGTTGTTTGACTGAAAGGTCCACGAGTAACATACATATCAAGTCTGGTGTTTATAGGATATTCCTTTCTAGGAATATTTGCTTCTTATCCTATTGTATGTAGTTGCTTAAGATCAGTATTTCTTATGCCTTAAGGAATAGTTTCTGAAGTAAACAAAGGGATACATGTTGCTATTTTTAATACTCTATGGTGTGGGAAGAGCCCTTAAATTGCAGAAATCTCAGTTCTGGGGGTCTATCAATCACCATGTGCTTTCCTCTTCAGTGGGCATCCCTTGATGGCCACCGAGAGAGGCAGGACAGTAGGTGAGGTCTGATCCTGTACAATTCTTTTCATGTCATGTCTATCAACACTAAAAAAAAGAGGCAGCAGCACATTTTGCTATTTAAAAACACATTCTCTGCAGGCTGCTGACATGGGCACACCTCAGTCAGCTCTGAAATATCAATAGCATTTAAGTGTGGTGTTTGAAAGACGTTCTATTCAGAAGGAAGCAAGACTTCTAGATACACAATAGGAAAGAGACTCAAAGTGTTGTCCTAAAGATGAATATGTCTTTGCTTAAAAGCTGGAAAATCCGTATAAAATGCTCCTCTTAGCAGGCTGGTTTAGAGTGGATTGAGGAACAGGAGATGCGGATGCTGGGTTTACATTGCAGAAAATTAAGCCCAGCTAATACAGAGGTTCTGTCAGCCCTGCTTTGTGGTTACATGATGTTTATTCTGCAATAGAGGAGTGTTTACATTGCTGTTGTCTTCATATCCTGAAGAACAGAGAGGCACCAAGAGATCTGACTGCAAGGCTTTTAGGTAAGCATTAGACGTGAGCTGAGGATGCTGCTTTTCAGTGCGAGAGAGATTAAAAATGCTGGAGCTTGAGTAAAGTAGCTTTATATCCAGGAAATGACTGGAGTTAAGAGCTTTTACATGGACTACATGTGGGTTTGATAGATTGAAATGAAGGTCTTTACTTCTTTGAGACATTACAAATAAGCTCACTGTAACATGCTACAGCAGTCATCACCTTTGCCCAAGATGGTCTTGACTGCAGCCCCTGACTGCATTTTCTGCAGAACATTTTGGAGATATTTGGAGAATTAGGAAAGCTGTTTGCTTGTATTCTGCTGTCCTACGAGAAACATGGCTTAAAATCCTGAGCGTGTGTGATACCTGCATGTCAAACAAACCACCACCTTACCTGGGTTCTTTAATAATCTTCCACTGGCCAACCCAAGTAGATTTGTGGACTTGTGCCACTGGTAACCTGGGGATTATTGGTCATTACTGGTGCGTGTTTAGGTGACATCCACATATTCATGAAAATGCCTGGAAAGCAGTCAGCTCTGTTCTGCTTTCTTCCAAATATGACTAAAAACATTGCAGAAGGCATCATTCCTATCAATTTTTTTAGCCACATGCAGGACCTGGTGGAAATGGCTCACTCAGACTCTCAGATTAAATAGTTATGAACAATTAACAGTGAGTGTGCTTGATTCTTGGCTAAAGAGCCACAGCCAGTGCTGGGGATACTGCCACTTCCACACCGCAGACAATTAAAAGAAAGATGCTTTAAAAAAGAAAAATCAAAATTTTGCTAATTTGAACTGCCAGTTGACAGCGTTTATGTCCTTGTCTAGTAGGTTCAATAACAGAAATATCTCATTACAGATTTGTTGACCTAGAAATGATCTAGTAATTTTAAAACTATAAATGAACAGCATAGAGCCTCTTAAAACTCAACGTCCTGCAAGGTTTCCAGACTTCCAGTCTTCCTCTTACTAGTAACTCTTCTCCAAGTTGTAATTTCTAATGTGATTAGTAACTCCTCAGCTACCAATAACGTAGCTATTCCCTTTCTACAGTTGTCCCCGTGGTGCTTCTCTCCTTTGTGTGCAATGCTTTCCATTACAGTTCCACAAAACAGACTTAAGAATGATTTAATAACTGTTATTATATGTTAAGTAAATACCAACTGGTTTAAAAAATATATCTTTGAAGAATAACAGATGTGTGGTTGTTACACTTCTGGCAACATTTGATAAGTATGTTTTTCATAATAAATAGCTGTTTCAAGTGACAGAGAGAAAGGAACTTTCGAGCAGTAATTTTGTAGTAAAATGTAATTATCAGTATAAAACCCAGAGTTTTCCATCTTGAAGATACAACTTTGGGTTGAAAGCTTCAAGCTGACTCTGAAATGATTGTTACTTTTGTGGCAGGCAAAAATTTGTTGTTAATTTGAAGTTACAAGTTTATATGTGCAAAAGCATGACTTCTGCTCTACGTAATGCTAATATGACACGTCTGCACCATTTGTACAGCAGCAGCAACTGTGTGCAAAGTGCAACAGGCAGCATCCCAGAGTCTGGCTGAAGTGATGTGGAGGGTGATCGATGGTGAAAGCTGCTCCTGTTAGTGAAGTAAGGTGTAATGACTTGTAGGCTTGTTAGGCTTGCTTTTTTTGTTTGGTTGGTTTTTAAATCCTTTTGCTGTTTCTGAAGGATGGTAGTTGGGGATTGGAAGGTCGCACAGCTCAAGGAAGGGGAAAGGAGGTAGGAACAGGGAGGGGAACAAGACTGTCAAGGAAGGAGGAAAAAAACCCAAACATTGCTGTGTCAAGGCTAGACCCCAGATAAGAAAATTGCCTCCTGTTAAGACATATTCCAGATCTTCTGTGCATTTCTGCAGCTCCATCAACCAATCACAAGCGTTAAGGAGAACAATCTGCATTGGTTTGGTCAGAAGCAGCAGCCCCACACGCCCCAGGTAGGGAGACAGGGCTTTCCCAGCAGACCCCAGGAGCAAGGTAGCTGTCAGCACCAAGAGATGGGCTTTTGCTCCTACGCTGCTCTCCGGGAGCAGACGGATGTCTGCTTTTCCAGCTGCTCCACACGTGCCCCTGCTCAGTCTGGCCAAAAATATTGTGTAGATCTTCCCTACCCCTTGCCGAGACCGAGAACTCCAGTTCCCAAACCGCTCATGGCGTGCGGAGAGCGCTGGAATCCGGACGCGTCAGAGGCGCTTCCCAAGCACCTCCGCCGAGGTCTAGGCTGTTAACTGGGAGCCTACTGGTGATCTGTTTTCTCTTTGCCTTGTGCTTAGGTTGCTTGTATCTTGCTGGGCTATTTGATTGGTGCTTGGCCAAAGTTTCTCTGGGTGACACGTAACGAATAAACAGAAAGAAGAGAATACCACTGGATTCTATAAATATTTATTATGCACAACTCTGGCTTGGAAAGCCAAGCACCATATGGTTTTCTATAGTGACATCCCCTCTCCTCCCTACTCATTTCAGTGATTTAGTAAAAAGAATAAATATAAAGTCTTCTCCTGATACCATGTTCCATAATTTCTAGCCCTTTCTTCACATCCAGCTGAATCCTATAGCTCTTTCTTGGGCAAGGCTCCCACTGACATCATTTTGGGAGCAGTGCCCCAGCCAGGGGCTGCAAGAGGCTGCAGGGTCTGACCCTGGAGGGGTTATTTTAAAAGAAACTGTGCAGTCTGAATCTGTATTGCAAACACTGAATAATTGGAGTCAGGAAAGACAAGGAAAAATGGGTGTAGTGATGCAACCTGAGGGCCATGGGGAAAGCCCTGCCAGGCACCTCTTTTGCTATTTGGAAAATATACGTGTAGTAATGTCCTGGTTTCACTGGGACATAATCCCAGGCCAGCCATGGTCTGCAGGTCATTAGTAGACTCATTAGTTTGGAGTCAGCCAGGGCAGCTGCCCTGAGTTGTCTCCAGGTGTGTCCCATCCCATAAATCTCATGCTCACCATAAAGGGAGAAGCTTGCTGAAAACAAGGGCTTTTTCTCCTCCTCTTCATCCTTGGATGATCTTGCTCACCACTCTGCCCTGAGGACTCCCTACCTGTTTATTGTGATTGCTGTGCATTCCCTGGGCTGAGTATAACTTTTTATACTTTATATTGGTGTTAATATTGGGTTTGCTGCTTTGTTAAATCTGTTTTCATTTCAACCCTTTTCTTCTTTTCCGGATTCTACTTCCCAGCTGGGAATGACACCCATTGTATTTCTGCAGGAGTTAATGAGTATGAATTTACTGTGGAGTGATCGCAGGGATGGCTGTTCTGCGAATAATACAGCAGATAAATATGATCTAGAGACCTGAGGAGGTGGAACCAGTTCTCCACCTTCCCTTAGGAGGGTGTGAATAGAAGAGGAGTTTATTGCTCGTAACTCAATTGCTGTGTTCCAGGTGATCTCTGGGTTCAGTTGCTTATCTGGCTGTTACCTAATTGATAGGTAGGGATTGGGGAGCAAAGGACCACATTGGAGTTATAGAATCATTTTGGTGGGAAGAGACCTTTAAGATCACTGAGTCCAACTGTAAACTGAGCACAGCCAGGTCACCACTAAACCATGTCCCTCAGCACTACATCTACTCATCTTTTAAGTCCTTCCAGGGATGGGGACTCCACTGCTTGCCTGGTCCAAGGCTTGATAACCCTTTTGGGGAAGAAAATGTTCCTTGTGTTCAACCTAAACCTCCCCGGCACAACTTGAGGCTGTTTCCCTTTGGTTGTTCCTTGGGAGAAGAAACCAATGCCACCTGGCTCCAATCTCCTCTCAGGGCACTGAAGAGTGTGAGAAGGTCTCCCCTGAACCTCCTTTTCTCCAGGCTGAATGAGCCCAGGTCCCTCAGCTGCTCCTCACCAGACTTGTTCTCCAGCCTGAAATTTAACCCAGTATTCAAGGTTCTGGGTACAGAAGGACAATCGTTGCCTTAGTCCTTCTGGCCACACTATTTCTGATACAAGCCAAGATGCCCCTTGTTGTATTCCTGAAGGGCTGATCCTTCCAGCTGCAACACTGCACTTATCTCATGGAGTGATGGGTACTGAGTGGTCTCCAGGTGAAGGTCAGCACAGGGTCTCAAGTCCTGGGAGGACAGGGGAACTGCAACTGCTTTAATTTAATTTTCAGAGTTTCCCTCCCTTTAGTACTTCATGGTGGCCGGGAGTGTGGAATTTGTGCCTGTGTGTGCTGGAGTATTTGTGGTGTTTATAGTGTGGGAAATGGGGAAGAAATGTGTTTTCAGTTTCAGTTGATATATGCTGCATGCCTGAGGCTCTATCCTAAATTGAGTTTTCTTCACTGCTCTGACAAAAAGTGAGACTTTGAAATAAAAGTTTGAGTTACAGACAAAGCCAGAATAAAAATTGGATTATATTTGCAAAGAACAAAAACATTGTTTAGAAAGAAGAAAAGTGAAGGATTATTTTTTTCCATCTAATACTGTCTCAGCTGAAGTCTTTTAGTCAGTATTAAATACTGAACAGTGACACGTGAAATCTAGTTTTAATCCAGATTAATTTAGTAGATTTTATTCTAATTTTATTCCAATTTATTCCTTTATGGATTTTATTCCGATGTTCACTCGTATTCCGACGTTGCTGAAAGTGATGTGTGGTTAGTCCAGCGTGCTCAGGAACAAATTCCTGCAACTAAAGCTTTTTTGTTTGCATGTTAATAAACAATTCCTCCTATTGGATGTGCCGTAGTAGCTGTGGAGTAACCTAATCCTGTTGCGCCCACGGAGAAGGAAATAATTTCAGGACAACTGCTGTCACCCCTGCAGCGAGCGTAATCTGAAATCAGATCAGAACTAACAAGTCTCCTGGTTTGGACTATTATCCCATTTACCACTTAAGTTTCATGGTGTCCTATGAAGAATTCAGGCTTTTAACTCCAGCCCTGGGCTGTGTCTGTAAAGTTCCAGTTCAGTTTCAGGGTGGTTTGGTTGCCGGCAGGGAATGACGTTCTGGGAGTCTTCATCTCCCTTCACCACCTTCTTTTTGCAGTGTTTGGTTTTATTTTTTTCCCCCAGCAGCGCAGGAACGTGTGTTCCACCACTTTGTGTCTGTTGAGCAAGTACCCTGCTCTCCAGGGGTAAGTAAAGCATCTGACATCATTAACTCCAGAGACTGCTGCTTAGAAGTTGATTAATCCTCATGATTATTCAGAGATGGATAATATTGTCTTATTTGCCCTGCAGAAGGAGATCTGGGGGTGCTGGTTGATCAATAGGAGCCAGCAGTGTGCCCTGGTAGCCAAGAGGTCCAACCCCTTCCTGCATCAAACACAGGGTGACCAGTCAGTGAAGACAGGTGATTGTCCTGTGGTACTCAGTGTTAATGTGACCTCACCTGAGGTCCCTGCATGCAGTTCTGGGCCCCACCACTTGAGAAGGATGTGAAGGTCCTTGAATGCTCCCAGAGGAGGGCAGCAAAGCTGGTGAAAGGGCTGGAAGGAATGGCTGAGGACTTCTGGTTGGGTCTAGTTTGAGGAAGAGGATGCTGAGGGGTGTGCTCATTGCTCTCTACAGCATCCTGAGGAGGGGATGTGGAGAAGGAGGTGCTGAGCTCTTCTCCCTGGGATCCATGGTTAGGATGCATGGGAATGGTTCAAAGTGGTGTCCATCAGGGGAAGTTCAGGGTGGACATTAGGAAGCCTTTCTTCACCCAGAGGGTGGTCTAGCACTGGAAGAGGCTTCCTGGAGGGGTGGTCAATGCCTCAAGCCTGTCAGTGTTTGAGAGGCATTTGGCCAATGCCATAATCACACACTTTAACCTGTGGTCAGCCCTGAACTGGTCAGGCAGTTGGACTAGATGATCACTGTAGATTCTGTTCTGTTCTTTCCTCTACCAA
>JANHFX010013036.1:0-14450 GCA_027560015.1 Chloroceryle amazona | reverse complement strand
GAATCTCTCCAGAGCAGGAGACTCCACAGCCTCTCTGGGCAGCCTGGCACAGGCTCCCACACCCTCACACCAAAGAATTTTTTCCTCCTTGTCAGGTGGAACCTCCTGGGTTCTTGTTTGTGCCTATTTCCCCTTATCCTGGCACCACTGGCAGGAGTCTAGTCCCATCCTCTTGACCTCTGTGGGCCCTTTAGCTAGAAATAACTAAGGCTGCTCTTCTCCAGCTAACCAGCCCCAGGGCTCTCATCCTTTCCTCAGCACAGAGATGTTCCAGTCCCCAGAGTGTCTCTGTAGCCTCCACTGGACTTTCTCCAGTAGTTCCTTGTCTTTCTAGATCTGAGGATCCCAGAACTGGACACAAGGCTCCAGAGGTGTCCTTGCTAGGACAGAGGAGAGAGAGAGGGGAGAACTTCCCTTGGCCTGCTGCCCACACTCTTCTTCATGCACCCCAGGAGACCATTGGCCTTCCTGGCCACAAAGCCCCACTGCTGGCTCATGGTGAACTTGTTATCCAACTGCTCTCCCAGGTCTTTCTCTGCAGAGTTGCTTTCCAAGTCTTAAAAAGGGAATGGTTTCAAGCTCCCTTGTCTCCAGTCTGCTAGCCTCATTTCTGACATCTCACTCTGTAAGCTGCAGACAACCAAACTGCCCAATTGAAAGCACTTGTACAGTTCTTACATTTGTTCCATATTGCTGCAGACGGCCCCATATCCGTCTCCTGTGTCATCTCTTCCCTCCCACTGTCACTGTAGTGCCATAAAACCTCTGTCTTCTGCTTCAGCGTGCTCAAAACTCCTTTGATTACTTGTTATTTATTTGCTGTCTTCCCCTACTGAAGCGTGTGTGCGCGTTTGCCATCGGGCTGCATCCCCCCCCCCATGCGATGACATTGGCAAGCGATTGCACGACCAGAAGATTCATTGCTGTAGCAGATGCAGTTGTGAATGAACAGCCTGAGCTGCTGTAGCTTTTAAATTAAAAACTCAAGAGAGTGAAGCACGTAACTGCAAAAAAGCAGCCACACAGTGATATCAAACTTGATCTGTTTCAAAGGTGAAAGAATAAGTTTGTGGATTCTATAATCTTATTCTTCCACACTTAATTTTCTTCCAGCTAATTAATTTTTTATTGAAGTAAACCCCTGATTTATTAAAGGAAAAAACTGATTAGCTTTGTATCTAAAGCGTGTTCATCAGGATACACTAGTAGCAACAATCTCTCTGTGCACAAGTCCTAAAATACCTTTGAAGTGTGGTCAAATACTCTTTGAGAGCTCTGGATATCCTCAGAGTGACTAGAAAACTAAAATCAGGTACTTAAAGGCCTTTTCCATATGCAAAAAAAAAATAAAATCAAAAGGAAGTAGCTGAATTAATAGAAAATTTTAGCAGACTTTGTCTATATTAAAAAGGAAGATTATTATTAAATGCTGTGGGCAAATGGTGAGGTCATGTGAAAGAGCACTGTAAACTGGTCAATAATTAGAAAAAAACAGAGGAAATGAGTGAGGTTTCTTTATTTCAGTGTTGAAAATTTAATCTAACCCTGGAAGAGAGCTCCACAGTAGGGTTTTTTTCCCTTTTATTTTGGTCAGGAGTAAACGTTCTGTACTGACTCTTCCAAGCAGCCAGTAAATATTCTTTTCCATATGCATATGATGAGAAAAATGGAGTGGAGGTTAACACCCCCGGTTCCCTGGGGACTTGTGTGGCCTCTGCACACTGTCAGAACACGGAGGAATAGATACAGTTGTTGTGAAATCTGGATGAATTATGGGAATTTATTGAGAAGCCAAGATTTCCCTTCGTGGGCTACCAGTCAGAGGAGAAAAAGACATGTGGGAGGAAAGAAGAGATGCAAGACTTGATGCTCACATCTGCTCCAGTTCAGTGCTGCTAGAAATCAGATCAGTCTGCCCCATATTTCATTTCCTTCTGTAATCTTGACCAATAATTTATAATTGGTATCAGCTGATCATCTGGCTCGCTCTTTCCATGGCAAAAATGAGCGAGCAAAGAACTTTATCCACCTCCTTACTTTCCAAGAGACGACAAAACTTTGAAAGACAAAGATCTCTATTAATTTTTAATGAACTCTCAAACATCCTCCTCGTCAAGCTCTTTTCATTATTTCTGGTATGCTTTGGTTTTTTGGGAAACTGCTTTAGGAATCCCTGTGAGCTGAGATACACCTCTGTTAATTGCAGGCAGAGTCATTAGGATTTTTTTTTACCTGGTGTATCAGCTTTCTTCAAGTTCTAGGTGGAGGTGCCTGGAGAGGACATCTGGAGACCAGTTCCTGTGTTGGAAATGACACATGCATTGCCCCATCAATCTAAAATCATGCCAGTAGACCAGACCCTCATCTCCAGCTGCTCTAGGTGATCATTGTAGGACCTTCAGGTGAAAGCCTCTATTCTAGTAGGAGATTTTCAAGAGAGGGAGCTGTGGATGGGAGTCATTCAATCTAGTTGATGTTGGCAGAGCGCAGTGAGCCTGTTTTCATCCTGATGCTTCTTTGCCAACCTCCTCCACAAGTGTTATACTGACAGTGTATTTATAACAGGACAATTCCAAATCCCACAGTGGCAGCTTTTTATGAGACATCAGTAGTTAAAAAACCCAAAGACTCCAGAATGCTCACAGGTGGGCCTTAGATAAAACCAAGGAGACAAATATGAGATCTTGAGGCAAAGGGATGGAAATCAGAGGTGAATATACTTTCTGCTAACAACTGCAGTACATATTCAGTCAACAACCCCACGAGGTTAAAGGGAGGAAGCTTAAAGTTGAACAGGAATATTTTAAATAATTTAATGAGGAAAGAATCCATTTCTACCACATTGAAACTAAAAGCTGAAAACTTATTACTCTGTCACTTCTAACATGGTGCAGTAGTCTGCACACTTGGCCAGAAGAACCCCCACCTCATGTCTCTTGGATACCTGCAGATTAACAGACCCTATGACCAGTACAGGAGTATTGTGAAATCAAAGGAAGTGATGGCAGAACAATCTTCAACGGAGGCTTCACAGTTACTAAGTGTTAGATTTTATACCTCAGCTATGTTCTCGCTAGCTGCAAGTGAGGAGGAATTTTTTCCGTGCTCGGACAATTGTGTGATTTCCAGGTAGAATTCCTGTGCCTCTGAAGCATGTTGGTGCAGCGTGTTGATCTGATGGTCTGGGCTGCCTCAGCAATGGTATAAGGTCCTCTCAGAAGTCATCTCTGTTCAGGAGGAATCTTATTTATCCAAATGTTTGCATTAGGTTTTTAGGTTGCTCATTTCCTGCCACCCCTTGTGCTTATTTTCTTTTCGGCTAAATTAATTTCGGCTACATTTTCTCATGCCATTTAACCTAGGGATTCAAAGGAAGCGAATGTCTGATAGAAGCTATTTTATTGCCTGAGTCTTTTGAGCACTTGAGTTGCAAGACTGCTGTCGGTGTTTTTCTTGGCACAGCCCAGCCTCCTGCAGCACGGTGGTAGCTGGGAGCAATACAGTGGTAAACCCACCAGCAGCAGAATATGAGCCAGTCTTTGTTTTAATCTGGAGAGCAATCAGCTTTGCAATTAGTATCCAGAAACTCTCTAGGATGCATGCTTAACGGCTTGGCTTTGTGTTTTATTTTGGTTTTGTTGGGTTCTGTTCATGAATAAATCACACGTGATTGCCAAATAGCAATTGGCACGTGAAATACAAAGAAGACTGGGGCTGGTGGAGGACTGAAGTACCATGTACGAAGTCTGACCAGCCTGACGCAGTGTGATGAAATGCAGGAGCACTTCAACTCTTTCTGTCCCCATTTGGATCTAAGCAATCCTGTCCTTTTCGATGCGCAGCCAAAGTAAGGGTCTCCCACACCTCGTGAGAGGTCTTTGGCCACATATCCCAGCCATCCAGCAGATCATAGAATCGTTTTGGTTGGAAGATAATTTAAGATCACCAAATACAATCGCTAACTCAGCACTGCCAAATTTACCCCTAACCCCTGGCCCTC
This sequence comes from Chloroceryle amazona, assembly GCA_027560015.1. NCBI lineage: Eukaryota > Metazoa > Chordata > Aves > Coraciiformes > Cerylidae > Chloroceryle > Chloroceryle amazona. Next base: position 10,450 of record JANHFX010013036.1, on the reverse strand, counting down.
AGCACCACGGCTCCACGGCTTGGAAACCCCTCTGGGGATCACGGGGACTCCACCCTTGCCCTGGGCAGCCTGGGACAGCCCTGGACAAACCTTGCAGGGAAGAAATTTTTCCTCATATCCAACCTAAACCTCCCCTAGCAGAACTTGAGGCCATTTTTCTCTTGTCCTCGTGCTTGTTCCTTGGGAGCAGAGCCTGACCCTACCTGTCTCCCACCTCCTGTCAGGGAGTTGTTGAGAGTGTGAAGGTCTCCCCTGAGCCTCCTTCTCTCCAGGCTCCATAAGCCCAGGTCCCTCAGCTGCTCCTCACCACCCTTGTGCTCCAGCCCCTTCCTCAGCTCCGTTGCCCTTCTCTGGCCACGCTCCAGCCCCTCACTGTCCTGCTGGGAGTGAGAGGCCCAAAACTGAGCACCAGAAGTAACATCTGGGTCACTGGGCTATTTGGTTTGTCACTGATTTTGAGTGCTCTTCTTTTTTGACGTGACACTGTACAACTGAGAACAGTGCACCAAGGGTACATCAGGATGTTTCTTTTTACCAATTTTAATGGAAATCAGTTGGGGGGGTGAGGGGAGATGTTGTACACGTGCCCCTGATGGCTGCAGCCTGCTTCCTACAATGCCCATGTGGTTTTGCCTCTAAGCCACTGGTATTTTCAGACAGGTAAAAATAGGAAAGGTTGGACGTTGCCTCCTGTCCTGCTTGATGCTGTGAAGAGAAGGATGGGAATGTCCAAAGCGGGCAGAACAGACTGGGATCTCTTCCATGTGGAAGAATTCATGGTCTTGGTGAATGGTCTCATCCCTACAAATATGTCACTTGAGTAACTTTGACTGGAGGAGTGGAAGAGTCCCCCATGTCCTCGCTGAAGCATACTGGGCACTCCAGTTTGACCCGTGGCATTTCCCAGTGGCTGCATGCCTCCCCTGTGTGTGGAGGGCTATGTATCGAGGGGTACAGTCTGGCTCCGTAAAGTGGGAGTAATTTACAACTGCTTGCTGCAATCGGGGGAATTATTGTTCCCTCCTCATCTGCAGCTGACTGGAAAATCCAGAGGCGTCTCTTACTTTTGGTGATTATATTATATGTTGGCTGTAGAATGAAATATAAAGTAGTTTGAAATGATGATCTGTTCATGCTCCAACCAGTGAAAGCTGCAGGGAGAGGGAGCAAATATGTTTTGAAGTAATCGCTGCATGTCAGCCTGCTTCAGGCTTTTCAGCACTTTCCTTTAGTCAGGAATGTTGTGGAACATATGGATATCGGTACGCCTTTATGTAAACACTTTGCTGTCAGTCACCAACTCTTTATGAGCATTATGGACAGATTTAGCTGGGAGGGTTTTGCAGTGAGCACTGAATACTGAATCAGTGCCTTCACCGACTCCCTGCACAACGTGGGTGTGAGACGCGTATGTATCGCGACGCAAAGCCTCCTTGAAGATTTCAGCCGAAAAATGCACCGACAGCTAAAGTGTCCTCAAGCCCCTTTTGCCTCCTGCTGGGATCACATTCCCTGAAAGAATTTTGCTGTGGATGAGCCTGGCATTTCCACGGGGCTGGCACGCACAGCACCGTGGGGGTGGAGGGGAACGTACTCGCTTTCCCTTGTGTCCTGCTCCACCTTTGGAGCTGGGGGGCACTGGTGAAGCGAGCTGGGTGTTGTTCTGTCAGGAGTCTGGCTGTAGCACAGCCGAGAGCTTTGCGTGGTATCTCTTAAATCCCAGCTCAATTTTATGTCTTCTGCTTGCTGCCCTGGGCAAGCTGGACTTTGCTCTTTATTAGAAGATCAGTGAACAACAAGAAACAGTGGGTACTTTAAACCAAAAAAAGGAAGAATTTGGCACGAGCCAAAGTTTTACATGCTGCACGTAGCCGTAATTTCTTCACGGCGAATGTTTTCTGCAAGCAACGAGGCACCAAGATCTTGGCTATGTGCTTCTAGGTTCAAATAGCTGCTCCCTCTCTCTGCATAGCAGTGTTTGGAAAGCAAATGTTTGGTTAATACGTGGTTAAGCACTTTTGCAATACAGAAAGTGTTCTTCACTGCGAGGTGTCTTGCCTGAGAAAGCCAAGTGTACTTTTGGTTTCTGAATCCACGCAGACATAGTCTGTAAGCAGCGATTAAGATTTTACAAATACTTCAGGAGCCCTTTGAACTTGTAGGTTGGGTAGGTCAGTGCGCGCTAAATATTTTTATAAGTAGCTTTCTATGCCTTTTTGCTTCCCTCTTCCTCCTGCTCTTTCGCTTTGCGCCACCAAAATTCTCCCAAAAGTGCAACTTCAGGTATTTTGGGTTCAAACACACGGCGTGCTGTGTGTAAACTGAGAGGACGCTCACATTAAGGCTCTGCAGGATTAAGAGTCATCGTGCACAGCCCTGTGGATAATAATGTTATTAAGTTTGCATTTTATTTTTGTACAGTAGTTTGTTTTCAATTTGTAGGTGAGCATGAGATAAGGAAAGGACTAAAGGCAGACCCATCGGAGCTCAGCAGCTCACTTTGCCCATGGCAGAGGTTGGACCTGAGGGTCATATCAAGGTTGCCATGTGAACCAACATCATATCTAAGTGGTCTTTTGAACCAGCAGGGACCGGTTAAGTGTGAGTTTCCCAGTAGAGTAAGTACAGAGGCAGACATTTCATCCTTATCTCAACCTGAGAGAGCCCAAGGGGCTTCTTTAACAGGTTTCCAGCCACAACCATCCCCAAGACCCACTTCCAACAAGGATCAGCAAACACATCTCTAGGGCAGTATGGCTTCTAGCCTTTGGTACTCTCATGTTTCCACTATTTTTGGATCACAAGGAGGATACTGGTGATAAAAGAATCATTCCCAGTACCAGAGAGACCTGTGTGCTACTGCCAGTCTGCATTTCCAGGAGACCATACTTGTGATTCTTAGGTCTCACTTGCCTCCAATTACAGTTGCAGATGAAGCCCCTGACAATTGTGCTGCACACAGCTATGGTGATGCATAAATTACTCAGCAATACTAGATCCCCTTGCAGATCTCAGGATGTCTCAGGGACCAAACAAGACGAATGGAAAAAATCAGCATCCCTGCATCTCTTCCTTAATTTATTGCCTTTAAACTGTTAATACAGTGTTGCCTAATTACAGTTTTATTAAATCAATTAGCAAACGAGCACTAGAGGAATCACCTGAGGGGAGAAAAGATGCTGTGAATAAGGCTTTTGAGAAATTTTTAGAATTATGGCAAAAAATAAAGTTGAAACCAATTTGTTTGCTCAGGGTTCAATATAAAATCAAGCTTTTTAACAAGGCTTTAATCTGGAGGCATTGTTTGATTTATAGTTCAACACGAGCTTAACGTGATGTGTTGCGGATGCTGAATGAACTCGAGTGCTGTTTAAGAAAGGCTGGTTGTTCTTTTTTCCTGCTTTTGTTTGTTTGTAACAAAATATTAACTATTTAGAGCTTGGAAGACTTGGTTTTCATTCTCTATGTGGAATATTTTATGTATTATACACACAATGCAACTTGCATGATGTTACTAGGTAATTTTAGTTTCTTTTTTTTCCTATCAAAGCCATTGCAGTGTGAATTCTAGTAGCTTTGCTGCTTTTCAAGTTTATAGAATAAAATCAGAACTAAAGAGGCAGACTATGCCTGCCGTTCTACTCTAATGAAACCAAATCAGACCAGGTAAGGCAGCATTAACACTTCACTGCTCCCCAAAGCTTTGTGCATTCAGCAGATGATGAGTAATTCTGATTTGTGAGAAACGGTTCTTCTAGAAAAGAACAAAAATGAAAGTTTTGTTTTCAGGAATCTCAGATACTGATTATTCAGGCAAGAATGGGATGTTTAAATTATGCTGGCTTCACTTCTTCAAGGCGTTTAGGTTTTGCTTGACTGCTGGAGAGTGTGTATGAAGGAAGAGTATTCTCAATCCAGATGAACTGGGAAAATTTTGCCTAGAAATTTCCTGAGCACTGGTGAACATCAGAAATGGACCAGGGTGACACAGTCCTGGAAGTCTGTATAAACACAGAGCATGAAGGGGATCTCTTTCCCAAGTAGTTTAAATTGAAGTTAAGCAGCTGAGAACAACAGGGCAAGACAGATTAGCTTGACTGATGAGGAAACTGCTGGCTTAGGAGTCTGTTGATACATTAAAACAGTTTCACTTATTGACTCAAAAGTCATAAAACCCCATTTGCCCCACAAATTACTATTTTTTTTTACAGAGGAACTCTCGCAACCCTGCCTGTAGTAGTCCCTTGTCTTAAAAAATATGTGCAATGTAATTTATTTGGTCAGAGGAAGGTAGAAAAACATTTCAAACCTCTACCTTTTGTTTTGGAAGGGAGGGGTGTGTCTCATTTTCTCCTGCATCCTGTGAGAACGAATGAAAGGGGGGAAAATCATTCTAAAGCTGCTATGCACTGTCGTTACAGTTCACAACATGTTTCTGACTGACTTATAAACTTCAATCACAAGTATCTATTACAATGAAAGTCGCCCTGTAGGTAAAAATGTATTTAGTTTAAGTGAATAAATGCTGCTGGACCAGTTATAGATGGAGGTCTATGACCAATTCATTGTACACTGGGATTCTTGAAGGGATTAAAAAAAGCTGTTTCTTGAGGAGATCTCCTGAATAGGTTTCCTGTGCCCCTATTTTAACTTCATCCTTAGAGAAACTCTTTTGGAGCAAAGAGCACAATGCAGAGCCTGTTATCAAATCCAAAACAGGACCATGTGTGAATGGGCAAATAAAGTGAGAAATATTTGTGGAGTGATTGCAGTATTTGCCATTCTTTTTTTTATACTGCCAGAGATAACAAGTGGGAATAACCGATTTTTGTTTTAGCTGTTGCTGTGAAAAAAACTGAGGAGCAAATGGCTTGGGGTGGAATGAAGCAGTTTATTATTCTGCTTTGCAGAAGAATATACCTTTCTCTATTTTCAAGTGATCTTTTGTTTCCTTTTTAATTATCACACTGAGGTCAATTTGTTTTCCTTTTCACGGGGAGACGGGGCCAGCGTTTTGTGACCCGTTTTGGTGAATAAACCATTCATGTGCAGAATTTTCCCCTCCTCTTGGGGTTAAGTATCACTGTTCGTGCTCTCTCTTGCTAGCCTGAACCGTGCGTTACATCTTTCACAACAACATGCTAAATGATTTATTTTGAGCCATCAGAAGCACTTGGTTTGGGTTAGTGGAAAGAAATGTGAGCCGGGACAGAGGCAGCGCTCCCGCCGGGCTCTCCCCTTCTGAGGAGGGGGATACGTGAAGGAAGACCCAGCGTGGCTCCCCAGGAGTACAATGTGAGGAAGGAGAAGCTGGTGTGATGAAGCAGCGCTGGTATTTGAAGGCTGCCACCTTTTATTCTGTTGGCGTGGGAGTGGGTGAATCTGATGGACTTGGGCTTTATGTTCAGAAGTGATGCAGGATTTTGGCTGTGTATGGAAAGAGCTCCCTTACAGAAATATTATATTAAAAGGAATCAAAACCATTTTTTCAATAGGAGACTAGCAAATTTATACTGCTTTTATCCTAACTACACTGGAACAGGCTGCACAGAGTGCTTGTGGAGTCTCCTTCTCTGGAGACATTCCAAACCCACCTGGACATGTTCCTGTGTGACCTGATCTAGGTGAGCCTGCTCTGGTGGGAGGGTTGGACTCGATCTTTCACAGTCCCCTCCAACCCTTATCAATCTGTGATTGTAACTAATACCAAATTCAGGTGTTTCTTTTTCAAATATTTCTTAAAAAAAAATACCTGAGTGGTATTTTCAGAATCAATAATTCAGATTTCTATTGCCACTCATTTAGGAAACCTGCTTTAACAGGCAGGTTTCATCCTAATGATCAGGGTGAGTGCGACTAATTCATTGTTTTGGGGAACCCTGGGCACACTGTTGTTGGGAAATAAGTTCATTAAACATGTACAGGTACTTTTCACTGCTTTCTGCTAAAGGAGAGAGTGCAGACACAGTAATCTTTGGTGGCAATAAGAGCTGTGGTGCTGCAGAATGAAGTGCCAGCTGCCAAGCCTGTATTTGCTGTAAGCTGAACAGATCGGCCGTGCTGTCGTATGCCTGGTGACTCTCTGGTGAGCTTTGCTTGAAGCAGCAGCATGAGACATGTGCAAACAATCCAGCAAGGACTGGGCTTCTAACTCTTTTACAAGCCTTTCCATGACTTTGATTTTGTTCTCTGCTTCTCTTCAACTTGAAGTCGTTAGCAAATGAGGTGAATTTTAAGAAGTGTGTCCAGCAGATCAAGGGAGGTTCTCCTTCCTCTCTACTCTGCCCTAGTGAGACCTCACCTGGAGTATTGTGCCCAGTTCTGGGCTCCCCAGTTCAAAAGGGACAGAGACCTACCAGAGAGAGTCCAGCAGAGGCTATGAGGATGAGGAAGGGGCTGGAGCACACCTGCCTTGCAAGGAAAGGCTGAGAGATGTGTGGCTTTTTATTCTGCAGAGAAGACTCTGAAGAGATCTAATGAATGTCTGTAAATACACGAGGGCTGGACATCAAGAAGGCAGGGACACCTTCTTTTCACTTGTGCCCTGTGACAGGATGAGGGGCAATGGATTCAAGCTGGAGCACAGGAAGTTCCACCTCAACATGAGGAAGAACTTTACTGTAAGGGTTACAGAGCCTGGAACAGACTCCACAGGGATGTGGAGTTTGTGGAGTCTCCTTCTCTGGAGACTTTCCAGCCCTGTCTGGATGCATTTCTGAGTGATCTGCTCTGGTTCTGTCCTCCTCTGGCAGGGGGCTTGGACTTGATGATCTTCAGAGGTCCCTTCCAACCCTAAAGATTCTGTGAAATCATTTTCAAGCTCTTTAGCTGCCACATAGGGTATGACCACTCAGGGTTAATCTACAGAGGCAAAGAGCATCAGGGGAGGGAGTTTTCTGGTTACATGATTGCAATTTCTTTCTTTTTTTCAAACATTTTCAAATATTTCATACATCTTCAAACATGAAGTTGTTTTCCTCAGCCAGCACCTTGTCAGTTTATTATGTCTATGTCTGAGCATGGCAAGAGGAATGACTAGAGCTTGAATTTTTCCCTCACGTGTTTTGAGCCAACTCAGTAGTACCTCTGGGTGCATTTCATAATCCTTCTACAGGACAGAAACCTGCACGTTGCTCACTTCTTCCTGTGATAGGCTCATTTCTACCTGTTGGAAAAAAAATAAAGCTAGCTTTCCAATCCCCTACCTTACTCCTGCTTGGGGCATATGTTATTTTGCAAGGTGTATGGCAGCAGAAAAACCATGTCAGCAGCAGTGATGGGAATGTAGGATTTGATCTTGGATATATGATCAAGCCAATGAGATTACTGACAGTGGTTGTATCATAAGCACGAGAGACCTTTTAGATACTCTTGATCTACAGTTAATTGCAGCAGTTGCAGGTAATTCCTTCACAAATAGCTTTTTATTTTCTTTTTAGGCTTCAAAGCTGCTCGTGTTATGATAAAGGCCAGAGGTGATCTCTTCTTTTGCATCTATAAAATAAGATACATAGGTTTTCTACCAGGTCGGGCTATGAAGAGCTAGTCTAGTGCACTCACCTCTGCCCAAGGAGCTGTACAGATGTCTCCTCTCTCTCCTCAGAACTAATTATGGACATAAAGCCCTATAAAAAATATATATAAAAAAATCAATTTGGAGCTGTATATTTAAAATGTGTTAAATTCAAGATTGCCAGGTATATACCATACACTTTCAGATAATGAAGATTGTGTCCTCTCGTTAATTGTTAAAAGTTCAGCAAGTCCATGCAGCAGCTTACTGAACTGTTCATTGTGTCACTAAATCTGAGTCCAAGCTCTCCCCTTTAACACTGAACCACATTGACAGCACAGCCAAACCCATAATATTGTATTTCCCAACCCAAACAATTAAATCTGCACAATGAAGCAATGACTCTTTTTTTTTTTCTACGTAACACTCATCCAGCATTACAAGTCCTTTGGAGGAGAAGAAAAGTTTTCCTGATGGGGACCTAATACTTTAATTAGTGTTCAAATATTTGTACTTTCCTTTTTAGGCTTTTAAGTACAAATATTTATTTAAGAGGTTTTGTTGAATAAGTGTATTACTAGTTAAGATAATAAAATATTGTGGAATTTCTGATTATTCCTCTCTGTGCTGGGAATGATTAAGACACAGGGGTGATAGGAAAGCGATCTTGTCTTTGCTTGACCTCCTTGGTGGATCTGGATGCTATTGTCTTGGCAAAGGATGCCAGTAAAAGGATTGTGATTTGTACACGTGGGTCTTCTAGGAACTCAGCTGAAATCTGTCTTGTGGAATTTGAAGGTTGTCCTCTTGCTCCCCACAAAATGGGTTCAGAATGGGGTTAATCAAAATGTGAAACATCACTAAAATAGGAGTAGGTGGGCTGCCAGTGAGTAGTCACTTGTTCTGTACTTCTGGAGAGCAAAACTATCCATCCGTCTGATGCTCCTTGGTCATCTTTGTACTTTCCATATTACAAAGCTTTCTCTCTGCTGGAGTTTGGGGTTTTATTCCTTGCCTTGAGCTACCTTTCCGTCCCAGTTAAAAAAATCTCATTAGAAGTAACCCACATTTCTCTTTGTTTTCATCTCTTGCAGCGTGAAAGGAGCAGATGCTGGCAACGTGATCAGACTCTTTGTACCAGACATTGGGATGTCCATCGCTAGCCTGACGATATGGCTCATCTGCCGCAACATGCTGCAGAAGCCGGTAACGGAGGACGCAGCGCAGTGCAACATGCAGTTTGAAAATGAGGAAATGGTATCAAATGCCTCTTTCTATCTGCACAGCTTGTAGCTCCTAGGGAGCTTCAGCATTCCTCTCTGAGATGTCTTCTGAAAAGGTTTCGGGAGGACTGGGGATGTTAAGAAGTGAACTTTCAGGAAACTAAATTGTTTTTCAGGTGGAAAAGCTGCGGTTGTTCTTGAGAAAAGAAAGCAGCCTGTGAAAAGTGGTGGATATGCCACTGAAGTTTTCAAATTGTTTTGAGAAATGATCATGTCAGTCAATCACAAGTTGGTTCTTCACCAGAGCTGCAGGTTAAGTCTGACAAGGTTGTCTTGCTACGTGCATTGCTGAGTTTCTTAGAGAACATCCATATTTCCATACCTGTTACCCAAGAATAGCAGCAGCAGCTGGGAGATTATCAGAAATGACCCTTAAGAGAAGGGAAGAGAGGTTGCATCTTACGTTTGTGGAAGGAGTTATGTAAAACTATGATCATATTGAGTGAGCTTGAGGATGATCTTTGGGAGTGGTTGAGCTGAAGTGTTGATGTTTCCTGTGTATTTCACTGGTGGGAAGAAGAACAGCAGAGACACTGAACACAGAAGAATCCACAGTAAAAGGAAAACAACTTGTTAATGTAAAAAGCCACAGTGGGAATTCAGCCCAGGGTGCCAGAGAAATTCCTGCTACTAATCTTAAAGATGTTTTTTATCAGACTGTCTAGCATGCCTTGGGTCTCATTTTCTGTCTTCTTTTTCGTATGGGTGGAATGTCATCTTCTTTACTCTCAACACTCCATTTTTTTAGGGGAGACGGTTGCAACTCGCTCATTCCAAACAGAAATTGTGCTTTGAAGTGGGTAAAGTATTTAGGGGGATCAGCTGCCCATTTTGGTGCCAGTGTAGACAGGGGGGAAAAGCCTCTCTGCATGGTGCCATGTTGTCTGGATTGTGGTATTGCCAGAAGCTGGTCGAGTTTCTAGCACGTGAGAGATCACTATCGGGACTGTGCTTCCTGAAGCTGTGATTCTTATGGGCTCTCCTGGCAGCTGAGGACTGCCTGGAGATTGTGGCTTTTAGCTGCACATTGGAGGATATGGAGACCTTGGTCTGATGAGCATACGCAAGGTTTTGCTGTTTGTCCTGCAAGGAAGTTTTATTAGCATTAAATCTGCTTTATTGTTGGGGCTGCGTAATATGGATTTGTCAGTGGGCTAGAATTTGGGGCCATACCCATAAGGGGAGACATTTGAAGTATTAAAGATTTGTGGCTAATTAGATTTGTAGAATGGTTTAGGTTGGAAGGGACCGTTAAAGGTCATCTCACCCCCCTGCACTGAGCAGGGACATCTGCAACCAGAGCAGGGTGCTCAGAGCCCTGACCAATCTCACCTGGAAGGTTTCCAGGGATGGGGCTTTTACCACCTCTCTGGGCAACTTGGGTCTCACCACCCTCATGGCAAACCATTTCTTCCTCTTCTGTGGTCCCAATCTCCCTCTTTTAGTTTAAAACCATCACCCCTTGTCCTGTCACAACAGGCCCTGATAAAAATATTGTCCCCATTCTTCTGACAGGCCCCTTGAAGTGCTGAAAGGCCACCAGAAAGTCTCCCCAGAGCCTTCTCCTCTGCAGGCTGCACCCCCCAGCTCTCCCAGCCTGGCTCCCAGCAGAGGGGTTCCAGCCCTCCCAGCATTGCTGGGGCTCCTCTGGCCC
>JANHFX010013035.1:2425-13340 GCA_027560015.1 Chloroceryle amazona | reverse complement strand
AAGGAAAGGAAAGGAAAGGAAAGGAAAGGAAAGGAAAGGAAAGGAAAGGAAAGGAAAGGAAAGGAAAGGAAAGAAGGGAAAAGGAGGAAAAGAGAGTAATCATTTTACTCATTTAGAGAGCCAGTCCCTGCCTTGCTCAGAAAGGGTTCAAAACAACCCCATTAGCTGCTGACTACATCTCAGGGCAGCCACCACTGCAGCAGCAGCGGGAAGCACCACAAACGTGCCAGCAACCATGCTGCCATTCCCCGTTTAGAACAGGACAGCCAGGGGTGAACACAGCACTGCTGAGGTGGCACTTTGAAGGGGAGCTGGCCCACGCAGGGGAGCTTGCCCAAGCAGACATAGGGGTTTTATAAAAACACAGGTCCTTGAACAAATGGCACCATCATGAAGGCATTTTCTTAGGTGTCACAGAGTGTCATGATGGAAATGCATGGAAAGCAGGGCAAACACTTAAATGGACATAAAGTCTGCCATCAGCAGGGTAGGATCTATTTTTAACCCTTAGGAGTCTGCAGATGTGCAAATCCCATGTGTGTGGGTGTCTGCACCTAGTGAGAGGCGTGCGATCAGCCGTGTGGCTATCGGACTGGGAAATGCCAGCATAGTCAGGCTTCATTTAGCCTCCAGTGAGGAGGGAGATTAAAGTCTTATCGTACCCCTTCCTTTGGCTTGGTAGCAACCCCAGCTAGCAGCCTGAGCACACGCATACCTGCTAAGTGCTGCTGACCAGACACCAGCTTTGCAGTTTTCTTTTTGGAAAGGGCCTTGCTGGGTCTGGGTTTCTAACCTCACCAGCCTGCCTGGCTCTGCCCATGGGAGGGAGTTGGCAGGGGTGCTGCTGGAAGGCCAGGCAAAGCAAGACAAGGTGTCCTGAAAACAGTGAGCCACCCAACAATGGATGACCCAATGACATCTGCCAGCGTCAGGACGGTGCTGTGGCAGACACTTAGCTCCCCTACCAGCACCATTGCCAAGTTGGTGGGGCTGGACACCAGCCACCCTGGCACGTGCTCTGGTATTGCCCTGTGCCTCACGGTCCTTTCTGCATGGGCAGCAGGGAAAATGCACCCACCAACCCAGGCCATTTCTGTAATTAAACCACCAGCTTACCTTGGCAGGTGCTGGGGGAGGCAAGGTGAGTCTGCCTGAAGCCCATCACACCATCCAGCATTTTGCAGAGCCTCCCATCATATCTTAAAGACTTCCTTATTGCTTCCTGGGAGAAAACCTATTTGTTCAGCAAAACACAGTACCGACTTAAAATACAGAAAAGCAAACACTGCAGCCATTTCCCCAGGTCTCTCAAGATTAAAATTTTAATGCATTTATCTCCAGACATCTGTTTGTTCCCTCTAGTGCTCTCCATCCTAGACTACTCCAGAAAAGCAGCCTCCTTGCAAGGACAGCCACAGAAAAGTCCAGCTGCTCTCCAGCAGTAGCTATGACCCCTGTGGTGCCCTTACAAAAAGGACACCTCAGATCTGCCATCACATGGCTTGGTGCTGGGATTTCAGTTCTCAGAGGACAGGGAGCAAGAGCAACCTGTGCCCACCTGGAAAAGCTCCAGCTTGAAAAACCACATCCCCCACGGGCATTGGAAATTATCTTGAGAATGGGTTTGACAAATGGATGCCCTTGAAAAAAACCTGTGCACCACTTGTGAGTAGCTCCCCTAGAGAGTGCTGACATCTGTTTGTATTGTTTATAATGAATTATCTACTCAGCACGGGGAACCTGCTGGCTCCAGAGAGTGGTGTCAGGCTGACTTTCATCTCCCCAGCTTGCTGGTATGAATCCAGCCCCAGTTGCCCGTGAACCAGACCTCTCCCTGCATGACCCACTGTGGTGCCCTGAGCCTATGGTGGCACTGGGGGGTGAAGGCAGCTGGACCCCCTTGTCCCTGCTGCGCCACACAAAACAGTCCATGTCCAGAAACACGTCTGTAAGCGTCAGCCAGGATGCACATGGAGAATTACTTGCTGGGTTCCTTTCTGAAGGGGCCAAGGACATTGTGGCTGGCTGGTTTTGGAGCAGTAAAGGGGCTGGCTGTGCAGCTTGCCAGCTTCTGTCCCAGCACTAACACTTGCCTGATGCCCCAGTGAGAAAGAAATGACTTCTGCTGAACTCACCACTTGACTTGGATCAGAGGTGATGGACAATGTGAGGAAATTCAGGGGATCCAGCACTAAAAAAGCTGCACTGAGCTGAGCCCAGCAGAGAAGCTCAGTACCAGCTACGTGCTTGCTGAGAAGAAACGTGAGCATAATCCATGAACAAACAAGCTGTGCATTTTGCTAGTGGTGGCTTTACTCCTGAGAGAAGAGACCAGAAGTTTGTGACTCTGGATTGTGCTCCTGGAATTCCTACAGCCATGTGGGCATTTCTGCCATCCCCATGCTGCTGCTTTCCCATCCATGCAAGGGCAGAGCTGCCCTATGTGGCTGTTTCAATACTCTGTCCCCATGGTGTTCAGATCAACTGCCTGCTCTGAGACCTCTGCAGAGGAAGGTGTTCAGCAAAGCTGGATGAATACTGTGTCAGCCTGGCCTTGCTAAGCTGGGCAGGAAAGGAATTGCCTTCCTGTGAAGGTCTTCAGAGTCAAACGATGTTCACCAGATAGTGATTAGCTCCAGGAGGCACACAGAAAGAGGCAAACAGGAATAAAACCAGTACCCTCAGCCACTGAAATCTCAGGAACAGGCAACTCTGTAACCCCACCAATCTGTTTTCCAAGGAAGATTACAAACATGCTGGACATGCCCACCTCAATATTTGTAATTTTACAGCTAGCCCCCAAGGCTCAGAGGAAGACAGATTAGATCTCTTGAAGAAATTGCCCTCCAGCTCTTCACTGTCAAACCTCTCTGTGGGGAGGAGCAAGGTCACACAAACCCAAGATTCTCCCTGGACTTTGCTTGGGGGACAGGTCTGTCCCATTGAGTCTAAATACTGATTTATGTGTAGGGAATTTCATGTATGTCTGTGTATGCTACCAAACTGTATTTTACTAAAGATCTTTGAGCATACAGGCTTTTCCTGAAGCACACTGACTGCCCCATCCTTCCTTCTGCACAGGCAGAACCCTCAGGTCCCAAGGTAGCTCTGAAGATGAGGATGTACATGTGTCCCACATTCAGCCCTGGTCTCTCATTTGCCCAGTCATTTGCAGTTGACCACCATGGAAAAATGATTGACCAGGAAAAAGATGATCATGCATTTATCCAAACCACACTTTAAGAACTCTTTGTCTTTCTCCTTCTTTGCCTGTTGCCTGTGAAGAAGAGATGGGCAAAACTCATCATGACTCTTCCTTCTGCATTTAGTGGCACCACTGCTGTACTCTTCAGTTCAATTTCCACTGCATATCTCACGTACCTTTCCCTCATCACCCCTGCCCTCTACCTGCTTGATGGGGAGACGTGCACCCCTCTGCACGAGTCATGGATTTGGACATTTGAAGAAAACATTTGAAGACCCCCTGCACAATGCAGCAGCTGTGTATGAGGGCTCTTGCTGGGCCCTTGTTGGGGATGGGGGGCCCGTCTCTGCCCCACAAAAGGCAGTGGCAGGGAGGGCACAGGGAACCTTTTCCTTCTTGTTGCAGGGAGCAGCAACACAGTGGCAGAGCCCCTGTGCTGGAGGTGGACACTGATGCAATATCAAGAAGGGCTTCTGCATTTGATAACACTTTTCTCCAGCTCCAGCTGGAGCCCTGAGGAAGGAAGATGCCTGTCTACAGATCTGTCTGCTCCTTCCCTGCATGTCTAAGCCCTGTCAGCACCGAGGCACCCGATGGCCAGCAGCAGTCGGCAGGAAGCGACCCGGAAAGAGCTCTTGCATGCAGCAGGGTTCTGGGCAGATGCCGGCAGGGACCCCCACTGAGACTCCACTCCTCTCTACTAGCAGGGGTAGGGACCAGCTCCAGCAGCAACATGCCCTCCCTCCAGGCACCGTGTGCCTTGCTTGACTGCAGCTGGTTTTGTGGGCACGTTTTCCTGGGATAACCTCACTCTGCTTCTCCACATGTCCTAAAACACAGCCAGAGGCACGGCTCAGGCAAACCCTTGCTCTGTTCTTCTTTTCCCACCTTGTGCCCAGCAGACTGAAGCTTCGTGGTCCCTGCCTCCTGGACGTTTTCATGGTGAAAAAGCCAACTAGCACAATATCTCTGTTTTTGAGACGGCGGCAGGCATGCAGAGATTTGCCATGCCCTTTCTGACTTCCCTTACTCTTCTGAATTACTCCCTGTGTCCCATAATACGCCACCAGAATCTCTTCTGCAATTTGGAAGGCTTATTTAGTGAGTCAGATATAGCAAGGCATGACTTTATAAATAGAGAGGGGCATGGTTGGGGACTGCGCAACGTGACTCACAAGTCAAGCCGACGGTGAAGAACTTATCAGGTATTTGCTTTAAATATTCCTTTAGCCATACCAACCCCTCGTCATGGTTACACTCACCATATAAAACCCCCATTCCCACAGGCAGTCAGTATGTTTATGGTAATTTCCCCAGAACTACTCAGAAGCCACTTACTGTCTTGCTGGTCAGAGATAAACCAGGGTTGGAAAGGAAATTACCTCCTCAGAGTGTGAACTCCACTTTCCTCTGCAACTCAGTGCTCTTTCACAGTGAATTATTCCCTCTTCCTCCCTTCTGCTTCCTCTTGTGACTGCTTTTATTGCTATGGCTTTGGTTCTTGATGTGGGACGTGATCATGCAAGCACTTAACCAAACCCATTGTCCTCTCAGTGGTTTCACTGAGGTTTATTTGCATGAATCAACTCCAGCGTGTTTGCAAATCTTTTAAGCAAGGATTTGTCTCACCCAACGGAGTAGCTGAGATTGGATAAATGGGCTGAAACTTTGCTGAAATGATGAAATAGGCCAAATAATAAAAATTAATACTGTGTGTAATGTCCATACAGAACCCACAGGACCCCACTCCATCAGTCCTGTGCTGCTGATCATCCCAGACACCCTCTCCTTACGTGGCCATGCTTCATATCCACAGCTCCCACTGTTTGTCCTGTCCTTGCCCAGCTCCCCTGCTCAGGCATGTAGGCTGACCTTGCAATATTTCCCATATTATTCTTTGTTCTCCCCCTTTCATTTTTAAACAACGATGCACATCAGCAGATGTGCTCCCTGCCCCCCCCATGGTCTTGCTGCAGCCTTTCCTCTGGGAAGTTCCAGCCAATGAAGAAACCAAGCACCTCCAGTTTGGGCAGTGCTACACCTGGATTCTGGATCCTGGTCAAGATGGAACAGGAGTTACATCAAGTCGCTTCTCCACACAGGAGCATGTGCAGCAGGCACTAAGGAAAAATAAAGCAAGGTGTCAGCAGAGGTTAAGTACCTCAAGGATTAAATGATGTCCTTTTCAACTTTGACTTTGGACTTTAGCCCTAAGTTCCACTTAATGCCATATTTTGCTATTTAAGCAGATCAATCTTCTTTATTAACCTGTCTGGCATTTAAACCCTCACAGTTTAAACCCTCAAGGGGGATCACAACCCTTTTTCCATGCAGTCTTGGCCAAGATGGGCTGGCTTCAGTGGACTAACCAAAACAAAGAGCAGAGGGAGTAAATCTCAGAGTACTAGTTCTAAAATCAATGTTTTTTTCCTAAAATATTTATCCCAAGAGAGATTTCTAATATTCTCCTTCAGCTGACTGCATTGAATACCATCATAGTCTTATATTTACCACTTTTATTAGGTTTAAAGAATAATCTTATCCCCCAGGGCTCTTCAGGCCAAGTATGGGGGCATCACACTGCTGGTGTTTCACGCTGCTGGTGTGAACAGCTTGTGAAGAAGGTGGGATCTCAGCAAGGTGACAGACTGTCCAGAGGCACAGCCAGAGATCACTGGCACCACTGGTGGCTATGGCAGACCCCAGACATAAAAAAAATGGTCAGATTTCAAGACTTTCTCTGGTATTTGTGCCGGGAAACTGGGCTGCATGACTTTTGGAGCTAAATTTAGGAGCGCAAGTATTTCTCATTCTTCCGACACCTTCTATGACAGCATCTTAATACCCTTCGTGAATATGAGTTATTCTTCATTACCTCCATTTGAGATGGAAAACAGCAAATCTGCTTTGCTAGCAACAAATGGAATCACAAGTGTTGACTTGCTCCTGGTCATGGAGGGAAACCGTGAAGGGCTTGGTATGGGAAAGGAGAAAAGGGAAAGGAAAGCAACTTCCCAGTGGAAACTGCTTGGTTCCTGCAGTCACAGAAGCGTGGCAGATCACTTGCAGCAGAACTGCTGGGATTAGGCAGGAACAGCACCATCACTCCTTCAAAATGATTGGGGTCAGGGAGCTCTGGTAGCTCACTGTTGTGTTGTGTTTTGTTCATTTGTTTGTTTGTGGTTGGTTTTTTTGCGGGGTGGGGGATAAGGCTTTCCAGGACAAAAAAAAAAAAGGTTTTTATGGAGGAAATTGTTCTACAGCCTTTTGAAAAGTGCCTCAGTCCCCACACAGCCACCCTGAATAGGATGCTTCAGTACCTGGACCATGCTTAATTTTCATCATGGTTTGAAGCACAGAACACACAGAGATTCCCGCTGCACCAGCAAACTCAAACTGGTTTAGACCCTCAGGCCTCTGTTATTTTAACCATTCTTTGTGATTATTTTTGCTAAAGGGAATTAAGAAATCTTACAGTGGATATAGTTGCCCTGGGAAATCTTGTTGGCTTCTTTTGGGTTGCTGTGCTTCAGACCTCACCTGCATGGTCCCACATCCCTCCCTCTGCAGACAGCCATCTCCTTGCAGCCACAGGGAGGTTTGGGGAGGGCAGGATTGTCCTAGGCAATGCAACACCAGCAGCCAAAGCACCAGCCACTGTTAATGTCAATGCAAACTCATTTTATTTTGCACTCGAATAGATAAGGTGATGTCCATGTCTGAGGGATCAGTAGGTGTGAGATGATGGGTCACCATCTCCTGTAACCACCACAGTGCTGCCTGGGGGACCACCCTTATCCCTGCCTGCATGTGACACGCACCAGGGCAGCTCTTCCCCTGGGACAGAGCTGTGTCCATGCAGAGATCCCCTTACACTCCTGTACCTGAACCCCTACTCACAGCCCTCCTGCTTTGGTAAAGGAGGACAATCTAACCAGAAGAGCTACAAGGCAAATAAAACTCAGGTCCTCATGTCTCCATGTGCCAGGGTCAAGGACTGATGCCTGTTGCCACTGGCTTTAGTCTGCTCATCTCTGAGTACATGTGAGAGCCCTTTTATAAGGCAGTCCTCCCCCTTTTCTCTCCAGTGAGATTTCTCAGCTCTAAAGCCTTGTTTTCCCTGGAAGGGAGAGAAGCTGCTGAAAGCCAAGCAGTGAGGGCACAGAGGGGCAAGGAGAGCATGTTTGGAGGGTATTATGAGTGGGAGGGATGTGCCAAGGAAGAAAGCTGCTTCCAGGGATCTATATATATGCAGCTCCCTGAGGTGGGGTTACAGAGAGGCTCATTCCCAGGCTGCCTGTGACACTCCCTGAACAACAGCAGCCAGAGCTGCTGCCAAGCTGCACACTTTAGTTTCAGAGCATGGCCTTGAGTGGATGAGACAAGACAGGGTTTGGCTGTGGTCTCTGCAAGCATAAGAAGAACTGACCAGTGTTGCTGCCATGCTGGAGGTTTGCACATTGCTGGCTCCAGTTCTGTGCTGGGCAGTGCAGTTTCAAGGTGGATAGGATACCCTGTTGGGTGGGAAGGAGACCCCCCTGGTTTCTCCATCATCTGCTCATCTCTATCACACATAGCACACATCCCCAGAGGGAGGCAGAAATACTCCTGGCCTTCTCTGCTGCAAAGCAATCAGAAGCTGCTTTATTTTTCAGGTCCTGAACAAATGAAAACTAGCCTTTTCCAGCTGCACTTACAAGTATTTCCCCAGACTTCAAGGTGAGCCCTTTTGATACCCTCAAAAGGTGTTCTGGCCCCGAGGGACTGAAGAGGATCCCCAAAGCTGACAAAAATTCCAGGGAAGGATTGTGAGGCTGAGGGATGCTCAGAATGGCCCTGCTGCTAAAGCTGCCCACCCTGAGAGGCATCTGTCCCATGGGGAAGCCCTCCAGACCAGCACTGTCTGCAGTTATTCATCAGCTGATCAATAGGTTGCAGTCACCTTCATGTGCTCCTTTATCTAGCACCAGGAGATGCACCACAGATACCTGAGTTTAGTCAACAGTCAAACGAGTAGGGACTGGAGCTGCACTTGTGTTGTTGCTGAGGGGATGTTCAGGTCCTCTCAGCAGAGCCAAGCACAACAAATAGTGTAGCTCAAAGTGCTCTGAGATTCTGCAGTTTTGGAGCCCCAAGGGAGAAGCACATCAAGGTGTCAGTTCCCTTTCCCAAACGGAGGACAGAGCCATGACATTTTGTGGGAGGTCCTGGGCCATGGTCTGCTTTCTGTGCAATGCAGATTGCCACATTAGCAAAATCTCTGTCGAAATTAAATTAGGAAGCACCTTCAGTGGCCTCATCTCTAGGATTCGTTTTGTTCTTCTGCTTAGAGGCTCCCTCAGTCCTGTCCCTCAGAACCCATATTTTCCCTCTTGCTTGGCTTCTCAAATAGTTTTGTTAACAGCCCGGACATCTGGCAGACCATGGGGAAGTTTCCATCGAAACACAGTTCATGACTGTGATTCCCAAACTCATTTAAACAGCCCACACACAACTTTTGTCCCCTCCAGGACTTTTTCTCCAGCTTTTCCATCCCTCAGTGATATTTGTATCCAGGGCAGCTTCTTGTGTTACCCACAGGGTGCACTGGATACCCACAGGGTGCACTGCAGAGCCAAGCTATGGGGGGTTGTTTTGCACTGGTCCAGCCCAGATGTAGGTGGCTGCGGAGCAAGCAGTAACCTACAGCCCCAGAAGGTGCTGTTGGTGCAGGCAAGAGCCATTCTGCCACTACCCTCCCTTCCTCGGCACGTCGCTGTCCCTCATCCTTCCTTCTTTTCCCTTTTACTCCTCTGCTGTCGTATTTATTCCTTTGCCTCTCTCAAAACCGAGGATACAGGTCCCGGTGATTCCTTGCCTGCTGCCAACAGCACTGTTACAGGCAAAGGAGGATAATGAAATTACTGAAAAATGCACAACAAAGACCAAACCCAGACTGCTGTGCACAAGCAACATTTCACAAACACCTTCCCACCAGCAGGACATGTGAGGCATGTGAAAATCTAACTCACCTGCTTCCAGACAATCGGTGTCTTCAGTCGCTGAAAATCCCAAACCCAAATAACAGGCTGGTTTCAGATTAAAGGATATGGTTTGGTTTGTAGTTAAAACCTGAACAGGTTTGGGTTTGGATGCTTAAAATTTTGTTGTATTTCAATTCATTGATTGAGCAAACAAAACAAAACAAAACAACAACAAAGTCATTTTCTTTTCAGCTGTAAAAATGCACCTTTGGTACTTAGCCTCATCAGGATGAAAGCTGTGGGTTAGTATGAGACAAAATGCTCCAGTTAGAGACAGCAGATGGGATGTCAGTGGCAGCAGCAGCCTTCCTGTGTGAGGCAGTGCCCATGCGATGCCCTGGCTGCTGAGGGTTGCCTTCTGCTCGTGGCTGCCCTCATGAGTGAGCCAAGAACCAAGTTTGGCACTGAAAACATCAGTGGGAGCATCCCCTGCTCCCACTGGTTTTGATCAGGCTGGGGGGGCAGGGGTGTATGTGGCTAGCTCAGCATCACTTCCCCCAGATATCAGCTGCTTCTGTTGCGGGCTTAGGACCCTAACTTTGATCACACAGGTGGAAAAGCTGAGTCTGTGCTGGTAACCCCAGCAAGTGCTGTCTAAGCCATGAGGCTGCTTTTCTAACTTTTATCTGTGCTTCTAAAACACCCTTTTAATCAAATAACAGACGCAGGTCCTAAAATCTCTCTCATAACATCACTTAAACCACAACTGAACCTGAGATCCGAGGTCAAATACTGAGGACTTAACGTTAGTTAAGCATCTCCCAAATCCTAACACAGCGCCGTTGGATGAAATATGTGCCACTCTGTGACAACTGCACACACAGCAAATACAAGCCCATGTTTGTTTTTTAAGAAGCAACCATACACAAAAAGTGTACACGCATACGAGTCTCACTTTAATGCAGGTAAACCAGCCACAATGTAAAAACAAATGCACCCTTAGCATAGTCACAGCAGGGCAAAAAACCTTCCTGGGCTGGAAGTTTAGTTGAAAAGAATTTCTTTTTCCTAGCACTGCTGTTTCCCACAGCAAAGGGATACCCCAAACCTTAAGCACAGCTTTCCTTACAGAGCCCTGTGCTCCAGGAGTCCTCCTTCAAAGGCTGCCTGCTCTGGCACGCGTGCCCTGACACAGGGAGCTGTGCCAAGCCTGGCAGGGCTTTAGGGTGGCTCCCTGAGGGACCTGAGCACCTCAGGGGGTGAGGCTGGACACTGATGAGAGGAGACAGAACACAACAGTGGAAGCACAAGGGAGCCCCAGAGATCCCCATCCCGGTAAGAGAGAAGTGAGACAGGCAAGGGCAGCTTTTCCACCCCCCACCCTGCTCTGCCTCCTCCTACACAAAAAGGGCAGCCTAAGGCCTTCGGCAGGGGGAAGCCCCTGGGGTGTTCCTTCAGGCTTCTAGGAGTCCCTGCATGAAGGATCCGGCCCTGGAAGGGGGTGGTCCTGAAGGGGGTGTTCCCTTTGCAGCCAGTGTGTGACCACTGGAAAGGGCGAGCGTGTCAGGCAGGGTGAGGAAGTGGCCCTGGCTGCCCTCGCCCCCCCCAGGGACAGCCTGAGGGCAGGCGGGTTTCCCATAAGTGGAGTGGAAAGCTCTTTATTTAACCTCTAAAAGGCGGCAGAACTCTGCTTCCCTTCTCCTTTTCTGTCTGTTGTCTCAACCTAGATGCGCAGCCAGGCAGTTTG
>JANHFX010013034.1:32219-56477 GCA_027560015.1 Chloroceryle amazona | reverse complement strand
CGGACCCCGACGGCAGCGGGCGAGTGGCCGGGGCCGGGGCCGCGGGGACAGCGGGGCCGGGGCTGCGGGGACAGCGGGGACCGGGAGAGGCTGTGAACGGGGCCGCGGAGCGGGGCCGGTGCTCGGGCAGCGGGCGCCCCCAGCTAGCGGGGCCCGGCAGTGCCGCCCAGGGCAGCGGGGCGAGCTGGCGACGGCAGCGGGGAGCCGCCAGCCTGCCGCCGGAGAGCCGGAGCATTCTAGCAAGCCTCTGGCATCCAGACCGAGTAATCCGGATTTTTGACATAGAAAAGAGATCCTCCTCCCCGCTACGGTGGATACCAATGGAGCCAGCGAGGAGGAGGAGGAGTTTGGATGTAACCCCATACTCCCAAAACCAAAGTAATGCAGCTGATCTCTTTCTATTTTAAGATCTCCAGACCCATTTTTGTTCAGCACACCCAGATCTCAAGGATGCTGGAACATCCTGGTTTTGTTCCCTTCAACCCAAAACTATGATATCCAAAGAGACACCACCTGTTGCCATTCCCTGCTGACCGGCAAATCCACGCACCATCACATTCCCAAATCAAGAGTAATGCAAAATACATCACTGATGGCTGCTTCCTACCAGAACGAGCACATTTTTTTTTGCATACGACCTTCAGTTCATAAATACCAGATCAAGTATAGCTGCTGGTCATCATTTGGCCCCTAACCCACACTGGACCAGCGGCACTCGATGTGTAGTAGTTCACAGAATCATGGTTTGGGTAGAAAGGGACCTTTAAATGTCACCTAGTCCAACCCCCCTGCAGTGAACAGGGACATCTGCAACTAGAGCAGGTAACGAAGAGCCCTGGCCAGCCTGTCTAGTCCAGCTACAGCTCCAAAGTGTGGCTCACTCAGAGGCAGCTACAGCGATTGCTTCATTTCCAGCGCGTTTCCACAGTGAAGCCAGAGTAACACAACTGTTACTGTCGTAACAGTAAAAAACAGCAGTAAAAACTGATGGTTTTTATCTGTTTCAGCCCGGCCAAATTTTCTCTCACCACAATGAAATGTGGCAGCACGAGTAGCCTGGCAGACTCAAGTGAGGGGGCTTTGCTGGTCAGCTCTTGACTGAGATGGAGCTGGCTATGGATTAGTGACACATCTTCCAATAATCATTAAGGCATTTTAACACCTTCAAATCTCAGTATTTTAAAAACTATGTCCTTACCATGGTTTTCTCTATTTTTTTTTTCCCTTTTCTTTGTATGTTGGGTCTCTGCGTCCGCTTGTGTTTGGCAGAAGTTACCACGGCTGAGGTTTCCATACTGGTGCTATTCAAATCCCACCACAACCAGAGCGGGCATATGAATGGTCCTTGGTGAAAGGGGACATTTGGAGCGCAGCAGCAGAACTGGCCCAATGTAGCAGGTCAGAGAATTTTGCAGTAGGGCCAGGATATAACAAGCATAAACAACAATAAAAGCAGCTGGAGTTCTCCACTAGAAATTATAATTTTGGGGCTTGGGACCAAAATTTAGGTTTTCCATGGACTAAAAACATCAAAAGAGATTATTTCATTGTAATTTGGGTATCGTGATCCAGCTTGTGCCTTCACACAGGCTTGCTGCTGCCTCCCCAGGGTCAGACACCCACTCCCAACCTCTGCCAGTCAAGCTGCAGCTTACCCAGTGCCCACTGACCATCTCTTGATGCACGCCCCCCCCTTAACTCTTCAACATCAATTAATC
Source organism: Chloroceryle amazona (assembly GCA_027560015.1). Classification (NCBI taxonomy): domain Eukaryota; kingdom Metazoa; phylum Chordata; class Aves; order Coraciiformes; family Cerylidae; genus Chloroceryle; species Chloroceryle amazona. The sequence goes on along the minus strand of JANHFX010013034.1, from coordinate 54,759 downwards.
TGCTGCACAGTGTAAGCGATTTCTCATCTATTCCCTGGTAACTCACCTGGACCATCCCACTTTGATATCTGAAAGCGTACGGTTAAAGTGGAAGCTCTTCAGGGTTTATTTACCTCTCGCCCACTTAAAGCTCCTCGCTGGGAATCTCAGCTGTATTTATTTTTATTACCAAAAAAACCTGATTCTAGTGGCTGTGGAGAAGAGTTTGCAAGAGTGACTCAAGTTCGCCTTGAGTGTTCAGGATTCAGAAAGAAGGCAGAGATCATCTTTTCTAATACATCTCACTCTTTTACAGGATGCTACCTCACGATTTTGAAAGCTTCTTGTTGGTTTGTTTTGTTTTTCATTTGGGCAAATCCACAGATACATTCAACATATTTATCCTCTCAAAATTACAGAAAACCCATCTGCTGTCTACTTCACCCTCCTTGCCCCCACACCCTGGTTTACCTAAAAGCTTAATCTACCTATCCCACACCAGTTTCCCTCAGGGAACATAGGAAATGACACAGCTGATCAAAGCGCACCCAGGGTCCATCCTAGCCCGGTATCTTGTCTTGGAATAGCAGCAGATGTGTCAGAAGAGAAAGCCAGAGCTCTGCAGTATGCAGATGTCTTTAATCTGTTCCTACCATAAGTCTCACCCCGGTCTCTCGTATATAGAAATTGGTTTAAGCCTCGAAGCATGAAAAATTATTCTAATTACATTACCAAAATTGATATAGTTAATCATTACTCTGGATATTCTTGATATCCATAAAAAATGCCCAGTCCCTCTTCCACTCCTGCTAAGTACTTGGCCTCCCGTGGTAATGAGCATCACCGTTTAATTGGACATCACCTGAAAAAGGAACAAAAAAGCTGTTTATCAGTTTTCAATTGCCTGCTTTTTAAGTTTAACTCTTAAAAATAACCAGTAATCCCCCTTTCATTGCACCCGATCTCCCTCCACCATGTGCACTCAGCTACCTACATTCGACCTGGCCCTCTCAGACAAGAAACTAAATATAATAGTCTGAGCATCTGTCTCTGCCGTATTTGACTTTGGAGAAGCATTTCATTTTGGTTTGGATTACCGAATACCTAGAGGTGGGGTCGTGCTGACTGAACACCACCGTGAGCACATCGCACCTGCGCTGCGTGACAGCCCCTGGCCCACCCCACCTAAAAACCTCCTCTCCTCCCCGCCAGCCACCGCAACAGCTACGCTAAGCGGGTTCAACGAGCGGCCCCTAAGCAAAAATTGGCTTATGTCCTCTCAAAACTGAACTCACCCCCTCTTAAAGGCACCAGCAAGAATTTCGAGTTGCCACACACTAAATGGCGCTCAAGTCGCAGCGCTCATCTGAGGTGACTCTCAGAAAGCAATGTGGTTACGGCGAACCAGCATTCTGGGTGTTTCATGGGAGTAGTGACAGAAGTGTATGGTGGGGAAGTCATTTCAGCGGGAGGTTTTTGTATTTCACTTCACAATCAGTCATTCTGGTACCGAAGCAAATTCCCAGCACACTTGCTAAATTCCCAGGGATGACAAACGCTTTCTTTAGACGTCCTGGCTCACCCCAGCACCTGGCTCACCCTGCAGCCCTCCCGTGAAAGGAATGAAGCTATTTTCTTTTTCTCAACCAAAAATCAAAGCACAGGGGAGGTTGGCGTTGGGTTTGGATGCCCATGAGCTCTATGGCCACAGAAGCCCACCCGTGCCCCTACCACCCATGGACACGCATCCACTGCAGCGCTGGGGTCACACTCTTTTTCCCTCAGGGAAGATTTGCTCCACCAAAAAAAAACCCAAACCACAAAAAAACCCCAAAACTCAGAGAAGAAAAAACACCACACAAAAACCCCAACCCAAAAGTAAAACCTAAACCAAACCCCAAGCCTGATCTTTTTAGTAAGAGAATTTGTTTAGAAGTAAACAGTGTTTAAAGCCATCCAAAAGCATATTCAAAAACATTCCCTAACTCGTCTGTCAAATCAGATCGTGGATTCAGCCAAATTGCTACTGGAAATGCAAAGACTTTGCCAGAAAGAAATCAACCTCGTAGCTGGCATCCTTCAGGGGAGCTACGCAATTGCCATCACAGGAGGAGCTTACCCACAGCTATTTTCAAAGACACTGTGTAATTAAACATCCCTTTTCTGTCGGCAGCTGGCAAAGGGAACACAAAGTCATCTTATAACCGACCGGTGGAAGCAAAACAAAGAGGGATGGACTTTTAGAAAGGAGAAATCAAACAATAGTTCAGATTTTGGTAGCGTAGCACGACGCTGCCATGCGCACTCGGAGGTCATTTTGAACAACTGTAATGGACGTGGTACAAGCAATTAATTTGTTGGGTGAAATCAGGGGTGGGATGGCAGCCAGAGCTCCTGCTTATCTGGTGCTGAGAAAATAATGAATTTTTGGAGCAGAAGCTGGAGAAAAAACTCTGATCCTTAACTGGGTGTTTTGCCGTTGCTGGTTTCAAAGAGGTGTCAGGGTGGCTCTGGTTTCCAGGGAGGACAGGGGATGGCAAAAATCTCTTCGGGGACATAATAGCTTGGTTGTCTTGCTAGATCTTAATTTCTAGAAGATAAAATTTAATTTCACATTTGTATCGTATTACAAAATATTGAAATATAAATTATTTAAATATATTATGAATTATGAATACACGATAATTTATTATACATACTACATTAGTAAATCTTAAATGCATGATATGGATTGTTCCCAGGGTCTATGAAGAAAAAAAAACATTCCAATGAAGACTTTGTGCTGACCCACAAAATATCTGGGCCTGATTCTCTCTTGCGCCAGCCTCGTTTGAGCCCCTACAAACCGAGAGCGGTGCAGCTCCGAGAGCCGATGGGAAAGCACATTTGTCTTTCTTCCATGCTTGCAAAGAGCCCCCAATTTACACATACACGGTTATTTTCCATTTTCAGCCACCTCCTGGGTCTTGCCTCCTGTGCACAGGCTGCTACTGCTTAAAAAAGAAAAAGGCTCTAGGAGGACAAGAAACCCCTTGGCTGTAGGTTGAAACCAATCTGTTAGATGTGGTGATGAGTCCAAGTCCTTGACGGAAAGGTTGGTTTCCTTCCTCTCTGCCTGGCTGCGTCAGAGGCGGGTCACCGCGGTGCCAGCAGATGCCACGAACAGGAGGGATCCCACGGCTGACGTGGCACGAGGATCCCCGCAGCGCAGTGTCACAAAGTGACCCCCCCCAACCCCGGCACCCAACACGGGGCGGCAGATGCTCCGTGAGCCACCAGAGCTGGCAATGGAGCAGGGCTGGAGCCGTCACCTGTTGCTCTGAACATGGGATGTGACGGGGTCACAGCTTTGGGTCACTTCCCAGCATCTAGATTCTCCCGTGGGCAGGGATGTGCCTTGGCGCAGGGACAGAGGAGAGCTCACAAGAGAGCTCCAAGCACTTACTACCGAGGTATAAACCTTTCAGAAGGTATCTCCATTAGTTAGGGAAGCACTGCCAAAGGAGGAGCTCTAACAGAAGGTGCTGGTGTGCAGCGACTGCTCTAGTTTTTATTGTAGCTTACACTATGCTAGACCATATCTTGTGTACTAGGAGCTCGACATACTTGGGAAGATAATATTTTTTCTTTTTAATTTTTGGATAATATTAAAAGAAAAATAAAAACCACACTGTAAGTTTTTACAAGTGCAGAGATGGTGAATTTTGCCATTTTCATCCATGTAGGTAAAATACCACTGGACTAATACCTAGAACCTGTAAGGAGAACCCGAGGAAAATGCTGTCAGCGAGTCTCAGGCTCTTCATTTGAATTTGTTTGGGTTTTCAAACCGCAGCTGCCTCCATCAAGAAGAGAATTTCAGAAATGACCCCAACTGAAATAATGGTTTTTTCCTCCATATCAAGCTTAAAGCCAAACTCTCTCTATTTTGGGAAACAAACCATCATGAAACAACCCCATCTATGTAACACCCATGTGGAAAAAAAGAGTCCCGGTACAGGGGGCAGGAAACACCTTTCCCACTGCCAGGGAAAAGCAAAGGTGGTTGGGGAGAAAAGCCCTTGCTCCTCCTGTTTTGAGTTTTGGGTCAGTTCTGAGCAATTCCTGCTTTCTAAACAGGAACTCCTATTAGTTTAGCCACCTCTGCCTTCGGGACGGGAGGAGACTTGGGGCATCTCCCCTCTCAACCATGTAAAACACACAACCCCCTTGAAGCCCCATCAATCCCTGTCCCCCGGCTTTGAAAGCCACCCAAGCAGTTGAGAGGAATGGATCAATCAATTCCACAGAAGACACTTTAAAACCATTCCTTGGAGATGGCAAATATTTCAAACAGGCAGCTCTATTAGACAGGCACTTCAGCCAAATCATTAAAATCACTGCAATCCACAGAGAACAATAACTTTTTTTCTTTCTTTTTTTTTTTTTTTCCCAAGCTCCTATTATACTCTTGGTTTCTGATTTACTAAGAATATTTTGATTCACTTACTGCTTGGAACATCTCCTTCAATGCTGAATGAAAAAATGAAGGATTTGCGCATTCACGATAATTAAATAAGACGGCTTTCTTGAAATAATAATAGTTTTGTAATGTCAGCCAATAAACTGATCGAGCCAGCGCAGGCAGGTCCCCTCCTCCCCGGCTGGCTGTGGTGTCTGGAGTTTTCTAAGGGACAATATGGCATTAAATCTACAGGCTAGGCTGATGGGGTTGCTTAGGATGCTCTGGAGAGGCTTCTTCCTCCCAGCCACCAGGGCCACTTTTCTGTTCTTTACAGTGCTGCCAAATTTTAAGCAAAAAAAGACTTGTAAAATATTGAACTTTTTGGGTTGGGTTGGTTTGGTTTTGTTACAGAACAATTCAGACAGAAAATGGTTCATCTACTTCTGAAAAATACCTTTAACGGGTAAAAGTTGCCCCAGCCCCCTAATTAGGGCACAGCCTTTGGTCCCCTTCAGAAGACACCGACACATCACTCATCCACATGCCATGAGCACCCTCCTAGTGCTGAGCAAAGCCGGGCGTGTGGTGCTCATCCATGACCAAAACCACCCTCGTCAGCCCCTGGACATCCCGACAGAGTTGGGAACAAACTGTGTGACCCAGCTCCAGCGGGACCATGCCCTCCATGCCTCCAGCAGCTTGAGAACATGTGGCTGAGATGCTCCAGGGTAGCTGAGACATATGGAGAGGAGATGGAGAGGAGAGGCATCTTTCTTGCACTGCAGTTGCAGGCATCCTCCTCCTTTCAGCCTTCTGTTCGAGTATTTCCCTGAGAAAGCCACAACGCCCACTTCAAAAGCAGCACCAAGCGTGCGGGATCCAGCGCTGACAGTGCCAGAGCTGTGATTGCTTCCTCAGCCCTTTCTGCACGTGCTGTGACGTAGCCTTTAGTGAAATGATCCAACATGACTTTATTTGCTGCCCGGCCCCTACCTCATTCAGCTCCCAGCACAGGCAGCACTCACTTAATCAACAGCGATTCAATACATTGCTTTATCCTCAGCCTTCAGCGCGTGTCCCCAAGGCTCCCCACACACACTGAGCCAGAATTAATAACTTTTTCCTGGGTTTTTCTATCTCAATCATCACTACAGCATCTGAGTGTTTCAAAAAGAGTAATTTAGTTTCACGAGAGAAGTGATATTATTATCCCTGTTTACAGAAGGGCCACCGGTCAACAGGCTCAGAGCGATTAAGATAAAAATACCATTGATTTTAGGTGCTGAGTTGGAGCTTGGATTGGGTATTTTTTAAGACTTACTTTCTAAAGAATCTCATTCTGAAGAGCTGGAGGCTCTGCGCCTGGGCCGGGCAGTGCTCCCAGGTGCCTGGGCACTGCCAGGGCAAAGCCACATGTTTGTTGGGATGGGCAGAGCCAAAGCCACCCTGGCATTGCCAGACCCACCCTCCTCACATCCCTCTAAATGAGTCTCTGGTATTTGCTATTGCTGCCCAGAAATTAATTACTGTTTAATTAAATTATTCCTTGTGGTAGGGTGTACAGAACTGTGCACAGATTATACGATCATGGGCTCATTGGATTGTTCTGGTTGGAAGAGACCTTCCAGATCACGGCGTCCAACCATCCCCCAGCACTGCCAGGGCACCACTAACCCCCCCATGGCCCTCAGCACCACAGCTCCACGGGGGGCTTGGAAACCCCTCCAGGGATTGGGACCCATCCCTTTGTGTAAAATATGAGTCAGAAAAGTTTTGTTCCTAAACTACTTCCAGATGTTTAAGAGCCCACCTGCCAGTTCACATCAGCATTAAAAACTCAAGGCACAAATAACAACCGCACGCAGCATTTTCACACTCACGCCACCCCCAAGTTAAAACCCAGTCCCTTCTTTGAATTTAATCCTTTTTAGATAACTAAAGAGAGGCGGCTTATCACAGCAAAGAAAATCATACAAGTAATTTAATAAATTCAGTTGCTTGCTTTAATAGAGACTTAGAGAAAACTCAATTTCGTGTTAAGCAGCAACATATCTGCAGGGCTTCTCAATACCTTCCCCTCTGACCACAGTCAGCAGCAAACCCCTCAATCACCAGTTGCTATTAGTGAATTCCACACGAGGAGGTATCTCGGCTGAGTCCCCACCGAGCAAGGTGCCGGGATATCATACGCTAGCACAGCTGGCACTCTTCTTAATTAGTCCTGACAAATCTTGATAATGAATCACTGAGAATATGAGTTAAGCATAAAATAGAGCAAACAGCAAGAAGCTTATGTAACTCTTCCTACTTCAATGGCTGCAGAAATTGAGTCATGAGATTGTTTTGGAACAGAAATCAGGAGCGCTCTTTGTAAATTAAGGTTTTTTTTAATGTTTTCTTTTAAGGTCTCTCTGTGGCTGTGCACTTCTTCTAAGAGCACAGATCTTTTCCTCATCTATTTTATTTATTCCCTCGACGTGTCTTGCCATTCGTTTTGCAGCAAGTCTGATCTCTGGCAAGATTTTATCCCCGTGTACGACAACAAGCAAACTCAGGCAAAATGCATTGACGCTCTGGGCTCTCCAGCTAATGGTAGCAGATCCTTCTCTGTTGATGGGCTTTTATGTTATAGATTTTTACCTTAATTCATTTGCTTTGTTAGAATGAGTATTAGACAATCATGATTTTTCCTTCTTTATTGCTATGTAATCGTGGCTTTCTTTTATGCCCTATTATACTCCCTTTAAAAGTAAATCTTGCCTTTAGCTCCACCTCTGGCAATAGCCACCCTGTGGGCCACTAGATCCTGATGTTACTCTCCAGAGATGCCATCAGCTGGGTCATGCTTTGCTGTGCTGCATCAGCCCAGCCCACCCAGCTGAACCTGACTGGGACACAGAGGGAACTGGGTTCTTGATGTGGGTCCAGTTCAATGCAAGGGGCTGTGGAAGAGCCCTGAGGCTGGTGGGGTGGCTGCTCTGCCCCTGGGGAAGCCAGTGCAGGGTAAAGCCTCTCTTAAGGTACTTTACATGGTAATCATGATGTACTCCAGCCTGTGCTCATAACAGATCCTCAGACGTTGAGATTTCTGCATCAAGGTGAGAGCCTGGCCCCTTCAGCGTGCTCCTCCTTCAAGACTTGCTGCCTTTTCCTCAGAAAAAGTATTTTACAGTGACCAGAACCATTTCCATCATCTCTGAGCTGCTCCAATAGTACATTTTTTGTTTGTTTGTTATCCTTTGTTATTGTAATTATTGAAATAAGAGTTTTTCCAAACTTAAGAGACTTTGGAAATGCAGGTGCTAAGTTTCCTCTCTCAGGAAATCCTGCTAAGAGCTTTCAGGACCAGTTGCTTGAGCTAAATAAGTATAGAAAGGAACCTAAAATAACTTGGAGTTACTGCAGAACAAACCCAAAAGTTTTCTTTATTAAATGCCTCTCTGTCCAGAGCAGCAGGACACATCTGGCTGCTTTAATGAGATCCGAATGACACGGCTTCAGACAATGCGCTCCAAGGTACCAGGCGTGTGCCTGAAAGTAGGTGAACTACTTTTAGATGAAGCACTGATGAGGACGGCGGGGTGGGCTGATAGTCTCGGGGCTGATCCACTTCCACTGAGGTCGATGAAAACTCATTAATTTAAAAGATTGGACCATTAATTTGAAAGCTATTGACAGAGCAATGGGAGCAGGTCTGAAGGATTAAACAATGCAAGGACGGAGGACATCCTAGCGGTCTCGTAACACGAGCCCTATAGCTGGGTACAGGCAGAACCAGGTTAAATCCCCTAAACAGGAGATTAACTGGGCCACGAGTGGTGCAAAAAGGCTCTGTGTGCCTATCAAGATTTTTGCACCTAAGAGAAAATGGATTTTATCCTCAGTTAGTCCAAATCAGTGCCTCTGCTGTTATCAGGAGAGCCTAGCAGCAGTACCATGGCTGAAGATTCGACTCGGTACAAATCGTGGTGCCCCGGGGTGAAATACAGGAGCTGGTTTAATACCTTCATAGAAGTCCCAGCCAAACTTTGGGTATCCCGATGATTCACTTTGAGAGACATTGATTGTTAACCAGAAACCTCGTGGGAGATGTACAAACAGCCGGGAAAAGGCTGCAGCTTTTATTTAATACAGCGTGGGCAGAGTCGGTCGTGTCTGCACGTGGTTGTCATCTTCCAACTTGCTGGCACTTCAGCTTTGTTAGATGCTTCCCAAAACACTTTGTCTGACCCAAGCCAAACGCTTTTGAATGAACATTTTACATAATTTCACTATTTTTTTATATATATAATCAAATGGAAGCAAATACTCTCATTTCTTGGGCATTGTGTTGGAAAAAAACCACCAGCAAAACAACGTCAAAATGCAGATGTTTTATGTGCAAGCTGTCATCCAGATGCCAGGCAGCCCTATCAGAGCTGTCTCTAAGGACCATGGCCACGTCCACAAGCAGGAGTAGGTCTGTAGAGCAAAGGTCCTGACTGAGCAGCCAGCATCCAGCTCTACCTGGGTCAGGAGGGGTTGCTTTGGGCTGGCTCTGCTCTGGACTGTGTGCCCCTAGGGATGCTGCTGATCCATCTCCCACGTCACTTAACCAAACTGACTCCCATTTCCTCACTCCAAAACCATGCCCTGGGGACCAGCAGGGCATGGCAAATGGAGACAGCTGGGAGATGTGCTTACAAATCACAGCCCTGAGCTCCAGGAGACCATTTCTGTGGGCACCACTCCATCGCTGTGCTCTCCTCAACACGATCCTGCTCCGAGACAGAGACACAGCAAAAAGTGCCAACCCTTGTATCAGTTTCTTACTTCTAAGTAAATATTGAGCTAATAGGGTAACGTAGCTAATTTCATCCCCCCTTTTCCCCAGCTTTTACACAGATGAAAAGCACCGTGCACGCTTTCAGGACAGCTTCGTGCCCAACAACTTCTGCGAGGGTTATTTTATTGTGATGTGCACAGCTGAAAACCAAATCTGATACAGATATTGGATCAAACCTTGTACTCTGTGGCAATCTAATTTTATCCTGACATGTTGATTGCTTGCTCTTCATCTGCAGTTGCTGTCCCAAAGGGTGCTAGGTGAGAGGAGCTGTATTTCCTCTTTTTTTGATTTTATTTTATTTCTCCTGCAAGATGATGACATGAAATAAATTCAGGAGAACACACAAGAACAAGGTGGGGTTTGTTATTCGCAAGACAGCTTGGAGAAGGGAAAAAAAATCAGAGCTGAGGTTTTTGGAGAGCTTCCATACAAACATGCACGGTACAAAATATGATGGAATTTCTGACTTACAAAGCACATAACCTGATGGCAAAACAAGGGAACAGGGGCACGGAGGGGCTTTTGAAAATCCCTCCACATTGCCCTCACCATTTACCATCAGGTGTGAGACACCAAAATCCTTTGAAAAGCTGGTTCTCTGACACATCCCAAATGACAGTTAGGAATCTACAGCTCATGCACCAAATTTAGGTGTAGATTTTACTCAGGGGTTTTGAACTAAGTAAGGAATTCTTATCAGATGCACATACAACACATTTAGGAAGGGATGCTGAGCTTTGCTGCAGTGTATAATTAATTAACTGTTATTTAACTAAGGGTTTGCAAAAGTTAAGAGATTTTTCACAAACTTGCATGGATAGAAAACTGTAAATACAAAGCTAAGCACTTCCAACAAGGGAAGCAGCATCAGACTCAAATAAAAGTAAAAAGATTCCTTGCAAGCACGTTGTGGCTGAAGCAAAGGCTGATAGGAGGAGAAACACCTCAGCCCAGGGGCACTGTCTGGAGATCTCTGGGGCACTTCACTCATGGGTTTCGTTCAGCAAATAATTATGTGCATTAATCTTTCTAATGCAAGATGGAAAACTGATCTGGCTATTTACAGGACCAAAACACAGGGGTTAATTTTCTTGTAAATAGTTAAGAAAAAAACCAAACCCAAATTAACCATCAGAAACCATCATTTGCACCACAGGGCTACTCACGGTTTGTTACTGAACCTCACTCAGAGGTAGTAAATCCAAACTCTGAAGTATTAATTTCAGCAACATTCTTTTCTTTCTCTTTCCTTTTCTTCCTCTTTTTTTTCTTTTTTTCTTCCTTTTTTTCCTCTTCTTTCTCTTTTTTCCTTTCCTTTCCTTTCGACCCAGATATAACCAAGCTCTTGCTATTAGGAACTGAAACATTCATGCAGCAGTACTACTTTCTCCCTCATTAATTTTTGTATTAAAATAGCAAAGTTTTGCTTCTTTCCCTTTAATTTCCTACCCTGATAGTGTTCTGCATTATCTATATATTCAGCAGTTTTCTTATATTCCTGCTTTTCCTCCATTAGCTTAGGGTCTAACTGTGGCAAAATCAAATCGAACGTTTGAAAACATATAAATGGTGGCTCAGGATTGGCAGGAGTAGACAGGAACAAATCCTCTTTTTATAAGGTTTTGTTACAGGCAATTCAGTTTAGAGAAAGAGAAAAATAATTTAAGTGAGTGATGCTGGGATGTACGTTGATTGCTGAGGGTTAATTCAGTTGGAGGGGCAGCTGATGAGTGAGAAGCAGCACTGGCAGGGGACAAGGGTGGACTCCAGATGTAGCTCTACCACAAACATGAAGGGAAATCAGCATCCTGGACAAAAAACATTAACTTTTCTGGGTATTGACTTCCTGAGCAACTTTCCCGTTCATGATTTTGGAGGAACAAAAAAAAACCCCATAGGATTCTTGAGAAGAAAGGAACAAGTGAAAGAAAGACAAACCCATGAAAGCACTTAAGGAGGAAAAAAGACAAAACAAACAAAACCCTCTTGTGTTTCTTCTTGTATTTTCTTCTTACCTTGTACATTTACACTTTGGTATTTCAACAGTGAGCGTCTCACGTAAGGAAATCCCACATCAGCAGAGGTAGCTCCCAGCTGTCTGGGTTTCCAAAGGGCAAAGCTTTCACTGTGGCTATCAAGGCTGCCAACCAGGCTCTAACTTGGAGGAAACCACATGAGTTTGCGTGAGGGTTTTTTTGTCTTTTCAATAAAGATATTATTTCCCAACATGAATACTGATTCAAACCCATAGATCATCAACTTACCCTCAAAGGAATGTTTTATAGTCAGCAAGATTAAGATGTGTTGAGCACTAAAGCTACGTCGTTTGGAATCACAGTAACTACTAACAATCTTTTTGAAACAGAGCAAATTACCTTTACTTTTTATTGCCAGAAAGGAGAATGTCCATTTCCAAAATATGAATTTTTACTATCATTTTACATCACTCCCTGATTTTATGAAGCAAAAGTTATGGAGGCATTTCAAACATAAATTACTTGCAACTTCTCCCGCTTAATTCCCACTAGAACTAAGCTCAAACTCTCCAGATGAAAATCTTTTGGAGTTCATTTTCCGTTTCTACACCAATACAATTATGGGATTTTCCACATCTAAAGAACACAGTCTAAGAATCAGATGAAGTCAAAAATGGCCATTAGCACAACCCTTGTGGGAAACAGACCTGTTCCACCTCCACCTTTGGTGTCCAGGTCCTCCACGCTGGGTTTATCCACCAGGTCCTCCACGCTGGGTTTATCCACCAGGTCCTCCACGCTGGGTTTATCAGCAGGAGCTCAAGTCTTTAATCAATGCCTTTACCTGGGCACAATTGACTTTGCGGTTCATTGGCAGAGCCCCAGACCTCCAACGCACCTGGGGCTGTAGGTCTGGAGCTCAGAGAAGGAACTTTAGCCTCTTGTGCTTGTAGAGGTCTCCGGATAGCATGGCTGCGGTGAAGAACCAGGAGTGTGAAGAAGCAGGGATTACCCATCAAAAGGCCAAATGCTGGAGAGCCAATAGCTAAATGAGGCAAATTTAGCAGCTGCATTATTTAAAAATATTTAAAATTATGTAATTGACAGTAACTAGCTCTATAATTTAAGTCTTCAATAAAAAACAAAAAATTACTAGGAGGAAATCATTTGATGATTAATCCCCAAAGTATCCTTTTAATGTCATATCTAAAGACTTTAGGACAACGGTCCTATTTTTACTGCGTCACATCATATTTTTCATTTTATGGATGCAGTTCTTATTCAAGAGCCGTAATTTCTTCTTTGGTTCACCCTGCAAAAAGTCTTTGCCTCCTGAAATACACACTTAGAAAAGCATTGACAGAAAGGTTACGACAGACAGTGAAAACACCCAACCTAAAACCACCATCAGTTTGGGGCATTTCCATCAACCCAGCTCCTGCCGATGCTCCCGGGTGCACCTGGGAGCTCTGGGTGTTAAATGATTTCTCACTTCCATTCTAAATCTGAAACTGCACAAAATCCTCCCATTTAGCCACGGCTGGAAGCAATGCAGAGAAAGCTGCAAAGCTCCTGGGTCTCTGCGAGAGGCAGGGAGCATTTTGCCTCAAATGTCCCTATTTCCCTCAGCATCCTTCATGCTAATTGAGTTTTAAAACTTGAGTCGAGCTTCCTGGTGGCGGTTCCTGGCCCATAACACCGTATGTTTTGGGGCCATTCTGGGTCTCCTGGGTCCTGGGTTCAGTGCCAGGTTTTCCACAGCTTTCCTGTGGAGGACTCCGGGGAGCAATCTCATTTCTTGCTAACGCAGTTCATCTTCTGCTCAGTAATAATACCCCCACTAATTCACATAGCTCCAAGACACTTAGAACTATAGCAATAAAACTTGCAAACACATGAGAAATAGAAAAGCATGTAAATATGATTCAAAACCAATCTGAAGTTACTAAAATCCAACTGAATTCACATCTCCCTCCTTTCTCTTCCTCTAGCTGATGCTTCCCCAAAGCTACTCGCTTGAATTACAAGTGTGTGGTCACCCTTCATTTAGATGGCTTGCATTTCCTTGTCAAAAAACCCCAGCAGCTCCTATTGCTCACGGAGGAAATAGATGAAACTATGAAAATGCTCTCCATACGTGTTTCATATTCATGGGATGACTGAGCAACGAGGATCACGTCTCTGCTACTGGAAAAGGTTTGCAGGAATGAAACAAAAGAAACTGTCCCACCACTCTTTTCAAAGGGTAAGACCAAAGGGGTTGAACAGCTCAGCAGAAGCAACCACCACCATCACTGAACAAATGAGTGTCAGCTGGGTTTGCATAAGCACTGGGGAGAAGGTGGGAAGCTTCTTGCCATCAGAAGACCAAGCGTCCTGGCAGGAGCAGGCCAGGCAGCACTAGGCAAAGGGGAGATGCCTGGTAAACTGTCTGGGAGACTGTGATACTGGATTTGGTGAAAAACTGGTTGCTTCCAGGTTTCCAGCTGTGGGGAACAGCAAGGCTGCTGGTTCGACTTGGTTGGCATCACCACTGTCGGCTTCTTATTGCCAGGGCAAGATGGGTTTATGGAGAAAAGAGCTTCTCAAATTAATGAGTTTCTTCCCAGGAAATTAGAAAAAATGTCTGATAAAGGTGGTGATGCTGAGCACAGACTTCCCAGCAAGGAACTGTAAACCAGTCTCCTATAGCAGTGCCTAAGAACTGCGGTGATACGTGAAGATACCTTCGGCAGAGCACGCATGAGAAACAACTCTTTTTTTTTTAAACCACCCCCATTTTCCAGGTGTCATTACCAGGAGCCCCCTCCACAGGGGTGGTACTTGTGGCGTCGGTGGCTGCAGACACGAGGGGTGTCCCCGTGCAGCACGAGGGGTGTCCCCATGCAGCCACCTTCAGTGCTGGGAGCTCGTGTCTTGGTGCCATCCAGCGTGGCAGGACAATTAGCTCTTAGCTATAGCTCGACTGCAAAATCTCCTCTGCAATACATCAGATCGTGTGGACGCCTCTTTCAAAAACAGCCCTAATATTCAAAATTTAGAAACACCATCTGTTAGAGACTTTGTTAAACAAAAATATCTCATTACCGAACGTAGATCTTGGAGAGAGATCACATTTTCTTTCATATACATCTGATTTTCTTGAGCTGGACAATCACAAGTAGTTGTTGCTCGGTATTTCTGAATATTTTCCACGGGTTTCTGAGAGGAGACACGTTCCTAACCCATAGCAAAAGGAAGAACCATTCTATTAATCGAGAACTGGCAATAACTCACAACATCTGAGTTATGTTGCTGAAAGGTGTCTTTTTACCAGCTTTAGCTCTGCTGGTAAATAACAATTCCCCTAATTACAGACATAAATCTGCTGAGGTATAAATGTACAGTTGAAAGTGATGAAAATGATTAATAAATTACATCCCAGAAATGAAGAACGTGATTACATTCAACACGTTGACCACAGGTTTGGGTTTTTTTGGATCTCCTGGTAGAACCACAGAGCCTCAGGGTGGCAACACACTCTTGATTTGAGTGATAAATCTAAAGGGGAGAAAAACCACTTAGTCTGGTAACTATAATTGTTCCAGGAGATCTGAGCAACCAATGAGGCATAAAAATCCTTTTTAGCTATACAAGTTCTTATGGCTTCTTACACCAGGGAAGAGCATATATTATATGCTCTGCTTATAAACAGCAGACCTTTAATTATTTTGTTTCTCAACAGAAGTTTTATGAAGACAGGGTTATCTTTTGTGGCCCGAATTTGTCACCTCTGTGATTCAGACTCAGATCTCTCAAAGCCAGAAACTGGAAACAGCTCAAAACTGTAGTTTATCTTTAAAATAAGTTGTTAGGTTTTTTTTAAATCACTGTGTATAAAATTAAATCCTAAGTCAACTATTTTACAAAGGCCATGGCATCTTTATTTCAGATGGCCTTTGCCTTGGTGCTGTGTTTTCAGCCTTATAGAATATTTAATTATTTGGGTGGGGGTGTATTTTTTTTTGGTTGTGGATAAAATCAAATTCTTTTAGTTCTGATTGATTATTCTAATTGTAGCCTCACCAAAAATCACCAGCACAACCCTCTCAAGTGCCCTAGAGCACCACAGCTCACTGCCACCAATGCAAAGACTGAGACAAGGACCGTGCAAATACCTGGATGGCAGAAGCCTCTGAGCTTGGCCCCAGTGAACACGGGTTGTGGAGAGGACAATGACCTTCCTGACCTTTCAGGTAAGACAGATGACTGCTCAGTCCAGCACACAGCTTGGCTTTCATAACTCATCAGTCATAATTATTAGACACAAGTTGCCATTTCATCCCCAAATTTATCCCATTTTTTTATATCTCCTTACGGCTGAGTCTTGAGGGAAAGCCAACAGGTTCTCCTCTCTGACCTTCAGGGAATAGACAGAGAAGTTTGTTATCAGGCTGCCAGTCTAGTTCCCTTTGCTAGCACTACATTCATTTGACAATGAAGCATAACACCAAAATTACTCCTTTTTAATATCTGCAAAGATTTTCATGTCACGCTCGGGGTGGTTACGTCTCATTACTGCTGCTTCTTTATTTTCACATTATTGATGTTCGTGCACTTTCCATACAAGTATTAATTAATAAAATGAATTCTTAAGCCATGCCTTCCCTTAAAAGGAAGGAATCTTTGACATAATAACTGCTTATTTGTGTTCAAATTACAAAAACAATACTCTGGTTCTGATACCAGGCTTTCTGCCACGGAAAGGATTTCCACGTTTTATTTTTCCAGACAATGCATAAAGACAAAAGTCCACATTTCCTAGTATTCTTCAACAAAAGGCTAGAGGAGAATTTGTAGTTAACGGCCAGAGTAAGTGCTCAGGCCTGTGAGACCACAAGTGGAGTAGTGCTGTTCGTGCCACACTGACCAGTGGGATGTTGCACCCCACATTCCACATTCTGCATCCTGTATCCCACATTCTGCATCCCACATTCTGTATCCTGCATCCATCATCCCATATCCCCCGTTGTGCATCTCTCATCCCGTATCCCCCATCCCGCATCCCCTCTCAGAGGCTGCACACGAGATCGCTGACTTTTGGGGGGTTGCAATAGCAGCTGAGGAAGGACAGCAGAATTCTCCACTGGATAAAGAGTGGCCCTGCAAGTTAAATTTTCTTAAGAACCAATCTTTGTACCCCATGAGGAAATCAATCGGAAGAGTCTTCTGAATTCAGATCTTAATGGGAGCCAACATATTAGAAGAATACACTGGCATATGATAGCTATTTACAGTGGCTACCACCAAACCTTCCTCCCAGACCTCTGCTTCATTGCACATCAAAACCAAACCTCGCCAGCCAACATTAAACACCAAACAAGAACCCAGTATAGGCACTGCCATTTCAAAGCCAGTTCTCTGGGCTGGGTACCACTGAAGATTAACCAAAAAAAAGAGTTGTTTGTTTGTTTTTTTTTATAAGAAAGGAACAAATCAGCTGCAGAACCCAGAGCTGGCGTGCAAACCTGAATTAATAGCTTAATGTAATTCAGTTCTTACTGGTTGCCTGGAAACTAACTTAGAAAAAAAAAAAGCAAAAGCACAAACCATAATGGGTGCAGAGGGCTTAATAGGGAGTTATTGATGCCCCCAGACTGGTAGACAGTCTGATGTATTTCTAACAAAATCACTCAAAATGCTCCTTTATTATTATATGTTATTCTGAATAACAAGGTCCAAGGCCCAAGAAGATAAAGTATTCGATAATGCTGGTGGGTAATGCAGACAGAAGAGCCTGGCACGCTGGGATTTGCCATCCTACCAGCGACAGACCGCCCGTTCTCCTCACTGCTCTGGATTTGGGTTTTTTTAAAGCAGAACTCAACTGACATTCTCTAACAGTAAAAGCAGCGAAGCTCTTGTGTATTCCTCACCAAGTCAACGGGCTTGAATTAGCCCCATAGATCTGCTCAAACAAGGAAATGAGTTTATTAACTCCAGCTTAAAACAAAGCTGTTTTCTGAAGTAGACGCAGCTGCCTGCCAAACGCTGTTTGGGGGAAAGTTTTAGTGAATGATCATAGCTATGTTTGTTGGGAAAAAAAACCAACAATATCACCACCTGCTCAGCTCATTGTCATGCCAAAGGCTGCCAAGTCCTTTCCTTGGGTAGATGAATCTCAGCAGAGGTTACAGGAGATGTGTAAATGATCACAGGCAACTCCAGCAGGACCAGGGGAGCGGCAGCAGCCGTGGTTTGCAGCAAGGCAAAGCTCCCCAATAATTCCAGTAAGCACCTGGCTGATTTGAGAATGAACGAGGTTAACTCCCTGGACCAAAAACCGCATCTCGATGCATGAGAAAACAGCTTGGTGAGTCTGGCACCAAAGAGCACACCCCATCGGAACGCCGGTCGCTGGTGCAGGTTTTGGCTCCAGGCAGCGTGTCCTGCTCAGCTGCAGCAGCTCCAGCACCCGCACTCTGCTGCCCAGTTCTCCACCCTGAAAGAGTTGCTTAGGGAGTGCGGTTTTTATGCTAATTATTTTTGACAGGAATTAGGTCAGTTGAATTAGTTTCAAACTCAGCTGAACCACCACCTCTCCCCTCATTACTTTTGGATATATA
Source organism: Chloroceryle amazona (assembly GCA_027560015.1). Lineage (NCBI taxonomy): Eukaryota > Metazoa > Chordata > Aves > Coraciiformes > Cerylidae > Chloroceryle > Chloroceryle amazona. The sequence goes on along the minus strand of JANHFX010013034.1, from coordinate 36,927 downwards.
AGTAATGCATTTATGACACCAGAAGAGCAAAACACCTTAAGAAACTATCACTTCAGCCCATCAGGGACCATCCACAAACAGAGAGATAAACACTTTGTACTTCAAAGACAAATCCTGGCGGGTTTAGGGGATAAGAATGATCATATGTTAGAGACAGCTTTGAAAACAGACTCAATCTCTTCCTCCATGTCTCATGGGCAAGTGCACAGGGGATGTGTAACACGCACTATAATATAGAGCGTAGCGTAATATAGAACAGTGCAGAACTGATTTTGAGCCTACCACTGATTTATCTGTTCTGCTGAGATATTCAATAGGTAACTCAGGAGCATTTGAAAGTTTCTAAATAAAGCAAGTCATTATTTCGTACTAAAAATGGAGGTTTTAAAAGGTCCAGTGACTGAAAGACCAACAAACTGCAGTTTGTTTTTAAATTTCACCGTTGCCTTCCCCGTTTCTAAGGGATCTACAGGAATAAAGTATCCACACAGAGATCAGATGTCACAACAACAATGCTTAACAACTCACAGACCACACGTTAAACCCCTACAACCCGAGACAAACGCAATCACAAACCCTCTTAATTGCAACTCCTCAGAAACTGTGGCTATAAATAGAATTTAACACACCAGTTAACTTTTTATTCCCTCTCTTATCCCATTACCCACAATTTGTATCTTCCCCGTCTCTCTTTTTATGGGTCCTTGAACCAAAAGGTGAAACCATTTCAGAGTCTTTAGCCGTTAGAAGAAGTACTTGCATATTTTTTACAGAAAGAATGGAAGCGAGGGGATATTTTTTCCCAAGTGAAAACAAACTCTGAAGATTAAAACTATTGCAAAAGTGTTTGGTGAGAACATTCAGCTCCTGCCTCCACACGCTCCCCCAGGCCACAAACACAGTACTAAGGGTCTCCATCCACAGCTGCTAACCAAGCTCAGCACCCAGCAGCGGGCACTGAAACTGCAGGATGGAGTCTGAATGAAATAGCAAAAGTTAAAGCATTCCAAACACTTGGTACCTGAACCAGACGTATCTTTGATGCTATTAATGTGCACCTTGTCTGAAGGGGGTTCCATGAGGAAAAGCAAGTATGGAGAACTTGGACATCAATCTTCTCTGTTTGGAATGTTTGTGTGTTCCCTGACAAGCAGGCTTCTTACGGATGGCGCGGCGAGGGAATGGCAGGGGCTTTATTCTGCTTTTTTAGCAAGAAAGGGATGTGAGAAGCAGAAGTAATTTGAGTTGACATTATTATCTGCAGCCCAGTTGAAAGAGTTGCAGTCACCAGACTCCAAAGTGACCCCTACTCTGACCAAAGCAGACCGGGAAGTCCTTGAGATGGGGCTGTTGAGAGGGAACGTGGAAGCTCAAATGCTATTTTTGTGCATTCATTTCCCTGACTATAACCACACTACAGCTACTGGAAGAGTCTGTGATTAGCCTGAAGCTATTATGCCAGCAAACTACAGCTCAAGACAACTCTCATCAGAACCTTTTAATGTAAATTGCTGTCTCCTTCTTGCCATCTGTGGAATTCAAGTGATTTATTTCAGCTCAGGAACTGTCGTCTTAGTTTGTAAACTTTTTATGGTGGACGTAATGAAAAGTCTCCCTAAGCCTTTTCTTCTGGAAAGGGGAAGATGTCCTCCTGAAGTTAAAAAATGTCAGTCTTATTTTATTTATTTATTTTGTAATAGGTGCTGGAATACCTCACTCATAGATTGCTGCTCTGCATAATAATTCATAGATTCCAAATACTGATGTTTACAGCCAAAGCAGAAACTCCTCAAATCTGCTGGTTTTAATGGGAATGTTGGCAGGTCCTTCATTATGTCACAGAGAGCAGTGGTGTTAAAAATTCAGGTATCAAACCATCAACACATGATAAATGGATGGTGAACTGCTCGTGTCACACCACTTATTAAGTTGGTACCATAACTTATTACAGTGTAAAGATCAATGTTTACTCCAGCCCCTCTCTCTTTCCATATTGCTACAGCTATTTTCTAGAATTCATTTAAAAACTACAACAAGAAACAAAGAAAGCAAAACCCAGAGCATGTGCAACAGGAAAATTCATTTTCTTCATGTCGAATTGTCCTCTGTTATCTAAACAAAACAACAGCTGAAGGTGTTGCAAGTAATAAAACCCGCTAGACAAGAAAGTATGAACTGGAGATGGATCAGAGCATGGATTCATACAGTAACTGAAAATTCCAGAGGTTGAATTAAGATAAGTAAAAAGCTGGTATGAATTCTTTCGGAGAACGAATCACTATTTATCACCCAACTTCTACTTTCTATTGCCAACTGAGGATTCCAGGGATGCAGTGAGTGCAGACTAAGAATCCCTTTACTGACAGGTACTGCCCTCTAAAGCTAATTCTCTTTGATTTTGCACCAGAGAAAATGACCTATTTTAACCCAACAGTCAGATGGCACAGACTCGCTCCACGGCTGCTGCTGGACACCTCTCAGCTCATCCCTGCGCCCGGAGGGTGCTTACAGCTGTCAGAAAACAGCTGTTTGGCAACATGTGAAGAAAATATATTTCTGGCTTGTTCCCAAGCTGCCTCAGACCGGTGGGATGCACGGTCCTTCCATCCCACCCTGAAAGACTTGAACCATATTTAGTTTCTCAAGTTTCAAGTAGGTTGCACGGTTGTTATCTCTCGCCGGAAAAAAATAGGAGCTGCAAACCCAGATTTCTTCAGGAAGACAATGCCAGGCCCCTGCTGCCATCACAGTTAAGTACATGATCATTATCACCCTGCACCCATCACTCTGAGGGTGGTGAGACGCTGGCCCAGGTTGCCCAGGGGAGCTGTGGATGCTCCATCCCTGGAAGTGTTCAGTGGGGCTTTGAGCAACCTGCTCTAGTGGAAGGTCCCTGCTCATGGCAGTAGGGTTGGAACCAAAGGATCTTTAAGGTCCCTTCCAAACCCTTTGATGATTCACAGAATCACAGAAGTTCTGAGGCTGAAATAGACCTCCAAGATCACCAAGTCCAGCCTCTGCCCCAACACCACAACATCAGCCAGACCATGGCACTAAGAGCCACATCCAATCTTTCCTTAAACACCTCCAGGGATGGTGGCTCCAGCATCTCCCTGGCCAGCCCATGAGAGTGTCTGTGGATTCTATCATTTGGAAGAGGCATCACACACATTTAGGAGCAGCACAGCAGGTTCCCTTAATAGTTAAACACAAGAAAAATGGGGGTTTTTACACTCCCCAGAGAGGGTTTGTTTTTTTCAACCCCCTTTCCACACGATGTTTCCGCAGGTTTGATCTCCACTTACACTTGGCAGGAGCCTCGTGCCAGCAGTGATTTCCCTGATGTGCTTTGGTTGCTTGTCTCTTTGAGCACAACACGTGAGCACTTGCAGAGCTTCTCTGCGTTTCCTGAAACCAAAGGTACCATTTCTCAAGTGCCACATACAATAAACCAGCTGGGAAAAGCCTCACCTCTTCCAGAATGACCACAGCACCCGAATTTATTGCTAACAAGTCAGAGATTTCACAGACAGCAGCATCAAACCGTGCATTAGCTTCACCCTGGAGCCTGCAGTCCATCTGATCATCCATGAGATTTTATGACAGATGGATTCAAAAGGGGAGGGGGGGTTGAAATCAAGGGGTCTCAAAATCTCTGATGGCTTTTCTTACCTCACTTGTATTTGCAAAACATCTTAACCCAGGCCACGTACCACCTTTGGTTTTAGGTTTGGTTTTAGAGCAGTTTGCCATAAATAATAGAACTGAAGAACAGCAAGTTTTCCATAAGCCAAATACAGCTCAAAGGGATGAGGCATTTCCAGTGTGCACACTGGATGGTCTGACCCGAGATGGGGCTGGCAGCAAAGCTCAGTTTTGGGCAGGAGGTGTCAATTAGGTTTGGGTTTTAATCATGACCCTTGATTTTCTTGGTGGCCATCTGCAAAACTCTCTCCTGCTCTTTGTTGTTGGGCTTTTTTTTTTCATATAAACCACACATAAACAATTTCTTCAGGAAATAAATCCTTGCTGTGTGAAAGTCCTTTGTTCACTAACAAACATAGCTTGGAAAATATATATGAACCTCAAAGCAATGCCTTAGAAAAACCCACCCCCCTGTAAAGGAGAGCAGCAGAACTTCTTGCAGTGAGTGCCCCAGTGCAGGCAGCTTTGTGCCTCCTCTCAAAGGCACTTTGGAGGTGATGCTCGAGTGCTCTGCCAAATCCTCACACCAATCCCCAGCATTTTTAACCAGCCTGGATCTCTGAAACCACGCGGGACCAGTTACTTACTGGTAACTGCTGGTATTCAGTGAGCAAGTGCCGAGGAGGCTGAAGGAAGGAGCACAGCACCAGAGTCTTCTCTGCACCCCAGCACTGCCCAGTGCTGCTTCTGCATGTCCCTCCCAGCCCCATGAATGTCCCCCCAGCTCCATCCATGTCCCCCCAGCTCCCTGCATGACCTCTCCAGCTCCCTGCATGACCCAATCCTTTTCAGTCTATTTTTTTAGCATTTTGGGTAGAATTGCCTGTGTGAGCACAGGGTTGGGAAAACCAGACAACCAGAACCACAAGTGTAGGAAAAAACCCCACAGAATTATGCAATGGTTTGGGTGGGAAGGGACCTTTCAAGGTCACCTGGTCCAACCCCCCTGCAGGGAGCAGGGCCATCTGCAGCCAGAGCAGGGTGCTCAGAGCCCCGGCCACCT
>JANHFX010013034.1:1844-19729 GCA_027560015.1 Chloroceryle amazona | reverse complement strand
GTGGGCTGCCCTGGGTGACCCTGCTCTGGCAGGGGGGTTGGACTCGCTGAGCTCCAGAGGTCCCTCCCAACCCCCACCATTCTATGATTCTGGGATTCTAACGCATCACCAGAAAATTAAACCTCCAACCAACACCACCAGAAAATGGAACCTCCTCCATCCTGGCACAGCTTGCAGCCAGTGGGACGTCCTCACTCTGGGGTTAGGGAGGGAAGAGCTGGGTGGTGACCCAGCTGCCATCTGCTGTATCTGAAACAATCAGTGCTTTGGGGCTAAATGCTCAAGAATGAGATATTGTAGATGTCCACAACATCATTCCTCCCACATTACCTGAAGCTGCTTCAGACCCTCTGAGTCCTCAGGTCATGACAACTGCAGAGGGGATTTTGTTTTTCAAAGCCACACAAGATGCAAATTTGCTCCTCGTATCACAAATCGCTTCTCTAGGTCTCAAAAAAGAAAACCTACAGCGTTCCCATGAGTACCACCAAGAAAATAATAGCGTGGGATCTGCACGGAAAGGAAAACGAGCCAGGGTTGTACCCTCACCTCCACCACTGAGCTCCTCTGCAGCACCCCGGAGCTGGTGGCCAATATAGGCTGGGGCTGGGACTCCAGCTCTGCCGAGCCATAATGCAAATGTAGAGCTTGGGCAACCACAACTTGATTCTGGGTGAGTCATCCCCACCCAACCGACTAGCACAGCCGCGGCCGCGCTCAGAGAAATAAAATAAAGATGATGTTGACTGATGCACAGCATCCTGCTAAATTATGCCAACCAGTCCCCCACCCAGCGTTCCCGGGTGCCGCTGTAGGTTGGGATGCTTGGGATGCCTGCCTAACACCCTGAGCCCGCGGAGGGGAGCCTGGATCCGCCTCGACGCGAGCACTGGGACCCCTGCGCGGTGACTCACTCTCTCACTTCAGCCGTTGACAAAGTGTTGAGTTCCCTCCACACCCCGTGTCATGGTGCATCAGTCAGCGAGGGGGCACAGCTCTCCTCTACCCATCCTTCCAGCTATATTTATTGGTGAAAAAGACAGAAAAACAGGCTCCTACCACATCTGAAAATAAAATGTCTGTGAATTTTATGAGAAGCACCGGATGATTGCACGCGAGGGTGAAGAGATATTAATGCAGACAGTGACACCTCCAGTTTCTTTGCGCTGCCTGGAGAAGGCAGCAGCAGAGCTGGCAGGCTTGCCTTTGGGTACCTGGTTTCTTTCGTGCTCAGATTTGGCTGCTTTAAGGGGAGGGTGACCCATCAGAATGCAACGAGCCCCCCCAAAAAACCACAGAAAGGCCAAATACTGCTCTAATTTCTATGCGAAGTTGGCAAAGGGTACTAGAGGAAAACAGAAATGGGGGGTATTTCGAAACATTTTTCATTTTACTGAAATTTAAATTCTATGAAAGCCACGCTGATACATTTTCAACAATTTTTACTTCCTAGTATTTATTTAAACATCCACTCCTCAAAGTATTTTACAGGGATGTCCAGCCTTTCAACTGCAACCAGACGTCAGCGACTGTAAAATGCAGAGGGAACTCTACTCAAGTAAAAGAGACCTGAGACACAGAAAGGTTTTAGCTTCTCTAAACCTCATTTGTAAGCTGGGGTAAAAGGGAAGAGTAACTGAAAGAACTTGATAGCTTCGTGTCAGAAAAGACATGAACCGTGACGCAGCGATGTCAGCAAGACCAAAATGAGCTGTTAAAATACCTGAAGTGAAACAACACACGCTTTATAAAGTGGCAGATTAAAAGAAAAAACAACCAAAAAAACCCACAACAACCCCAAAAAACCACAAAAACCCCCATGATAATGGGTCAGGAATGATGAAATCTATGCCTTGTTTCTGCTGTGCACTGGGACTTTCACTTTAAAAGTCAGTCAGAAGGTATTAGATTGCCTCCAAATTAAAGTGTCAAGGTAAAACTCAGCGAGCGTAGTTCAACAGCTCTGGAAAAACATTGGCGGCGAGGGAAACAAGAAAACAAACCTTATTCTGATCTTACTTGCAGCACCTGCACCTGAAGAACGTGCCTTTCAAGAGAGGCATTATGGCAGAATTATGATGATAAAAAGCAGGCCCTGTAGTAACGGTGTATAAAGAAGCTTGAAGTGCCTGTCACAAGATTTTAAATAAGATTTTGGGAGCTAAAACATGATTTAGCTTTTCCAATAGCATATAAAACTAAAAATCAAAAAAAAAAAAAGAAGGTGAGGGTTTTTTATTGACCTTCAGGAGAAAAAAATAATTCTTGATAGCTGATGGCTGTTGAGGGTGGCAGAGAACAAGCAGTTCCAGCTCGGGTGATTATTGAGCAAACTACTTTTCAACCGTTTTTTTTTTTCCTCCTCCACTACTTCAAGCAGTGGCTCAGCACAATTTAGCAGTTTCCAATTCAGTAACTAAAAAAAAAAAAAATAAAGCTCAAGGGTCTTTTATTTTTCTGGGGTGAGAAGGGCAAACGACAAGACAGCAGCGTTCCTGCTGCCAGGGTGCCACAACATTTGTCTAGCGCAGAACCTGTCAGCACAGACTGGGCACCCACCCCGGCGGTTTCGGGGACGGAGATGGAAAGCTCTGACTCGCCTTTAAATATCTCCAGTAAACGACTACGGGGAGGAGGAAAACTCATTCTTCCTCCTGACCTTGGATGAGTTCCCTCCAAAAGCGTAGGGTTGTGGGTTAAAGATTTCCGAGGAGATTCAAGCGAGCAGTGCCTCGCTCATCCCACACTGACCCCCAGAGAACGGCTCCCTCTTCTCCAGAATTTTATTACAGCTTTTTGGAAATCTTACCCATCGAAAGGAGAGATCTTCCTCGGATCATAAACTCGGAGGGGAATCAGTACATTCTGCTAGCTTATGATGCTGACCTTTGGACCATCCTCTCTCTTTTGACTCCTCAGTTTGTATACCAGGAAATATCACGAGGTATTGAAGCTGGCACTGCAGAGCTGGTCCTTCCCATCACCAAAGACAGACCTTCAACTCTTTACTCACTGAACCAGAAGTTACAATTTTTTTGAGTGACTGCTTGAAGCAATGGGTGAGAAGGAAAAAAAAGCCCTCATTTAAAAGCCACTTCTAGATGGTGCCAGCTATCCAGATTTTGTTATTTGCTTACATCGTTTACTTCTGAAGACACATTTTCCCCGTTAAGACCATGCTTTGAAAATTCCTTGGCATTTTAATTGGCTTGATATTTCAATTCTCTTCTCAAAAACCAGAGACTCTCTCAAAAAGCACAACCCGATTTCTCCGTGGTTCCCTCCTTCTTGCAGCCTCCTGAAACCTACTCTGTTTCTGCAGAAGTTTGTCGTCCACTAGCTGCAGTTATTACAAAAACTTCTACACTTGAAACAAGTCTGGAAAAATCCCGGAATCTTGAACAGTGAGCACCCAGTAACAATCTGCCTGGAGGCGACTGACTCACAATTTCAGACTCCAGACCAAGCTTTTCATTTCTTCTTTACAACCAAAGAGCTACAAAGAAAGCACCAGAAACAAACAAACAAAAAGCTATAACTGGCTGGAGACCTGTGTAGCTATAAGTAAAGACCTCTTGTAGAAGCAGCAGTTTAAAATTGTACCTTTGGCCTTTAGTTCCCCCTTTCTGTCCTTCCCTCTTCACGCAGTCGGGATTGAAAGATGATGATTGTTCTCCTTTGAAACTGGGCTACCTGGAGAACACCGAGAAGGTGATGGAGCTGCTGCAAGGACCACCAGCCAGGAGCTTCCCGGTGGGTCCTGCTCAGCCCAGGCTCAGTTTTTCTGCAGCCTGTCGTCTGCATTTATCAACACACAGCGCGTCTACTGCCAGGAACTGCCCAGTGCAAGGGAAATTCTAGCACGTAGCAGTTATTTCCATTTCATTTAGCACAAGTACCAACAACATCAGTCTCTTTATGTTCTGCTCGCTCTGCAGTCGCCTCGCAACACGCTCACACACCAGTCCAGACAGTGGGAAAAACTGGAGGGGATGTTTGGGGGTGAGATCACTACCGTAAGTGTTCTCCAGCTTGCTTTCCTGAAAGAAATAGGTTCCTCCAGTCTGAAATGGAGAGCAAATTAATAACGCTTAGAGCAACACCGTGCTCAATCAGTGCTACCCAGTGCTGCTTCCAAGCATCAGCTACCTAAGAGCTGGGCTTAGACTGTCCTACCAGTCCCACCCCCCTCCAAAGGCAGCATCCTGCAGCAAAGGCTCCTGGTTTTGAGTTTGCAAGAATTTAGACAGCTTGAAAATTTCTGCCTAATTTCAGTCATTTTTGTGTTATATAACCAAGAGCGTGCATTTTTATTTTCTTCCTGTATCTTATGCAGGTTAGAAATATAAAGACCTGACAAAGCTTATCTATTTGCAGATGCTTCAGGAGAAAATGAGGAAAGCTGGGATTTTATTTTCTTTTAATGCCATCAAAGAACAGTTTTGCTTGCTTCAGTAAGTGATAGGTTAATGGCTCTGCATGAGAAAACAACGATAATGGGCAGTTCTAAGTAAGATTCAGCTTCGAGCTGCTTGAAAACTGAAAAGAAGGTCAGCACACTCCACCAGGTCCCTCTGTGCTTTTGTTTTATTTAGCTTGGCAAATCAGAGTTCTCTTCATTTCCCGAGTCTCTAGTGTGAGAGTAAAGAAATGAAGTTGCAACACTGAAATTTTACATTATTATGTTCCCCATCTTATTATCTAAATTGCAATGCCATGAGTGAACTCCAGCCAGAAGTCTCTATTGATCTACAGCTCTAGGACTAGAAATGTGTTGTTGGTCGGTCGGTTGGGTTTTTTTTTATCCCTGGTGTGTTTACATATGGCTGGAATAATTTGGAAATCTGTTTACAAGCTGCCCAAGGTAATTGAGAAGGATTTTTCTTGTGCCTTTGAGGTCACATACTTACAAAGGTGAAACTTGCTGCAGTAGCTATTTTAAAAGGATCAAGGATGGAGAACAATTACTTGTAGACTGGGGACCAATAAAGGGAAATCCACAGAGAACTCTAAAGACCTAAGAAATAATTTAGGTGACGCACTAAGAGCAGAGTGAGTCAGGAGAGGAGAACTTGGGGAAAAAGTTAATGAATTTTGAACAAATTGCATATTATTAGATGGAAAAAAAAATAAAATATCAGTAATCTCAACAATTTCTCTCACAGGTCTTTTGCCTTCTCCTGCCTATCGATTCTCACCAGCCGTGGGCTCAGGTCAGCATCAGCTGAGGGGCTGCCACCGCCTTGCCTGACCCACAAGTGTCACTGGGAGGTGCCATCTGATTGTCCGTTCTCCGTGTGTTTAATGTGTGGGAATTCCAGTGCATAGCCCGAGTTGTAGCATTTCAAAAAGTCCAGCAAACATTTCATCAGGCAAGAGTGACGAAGTCAAAGAGGTCAGGGTACAAAGCGTGGAGCAATTACCAAGGTAGCATTCTGTAAGTACTTTAGTAATAAAGGAAGACCAAAAAAGGAATGGGAAAGCCATTAACCAAGTAAGCTGAGTGTTTAATAAGCTTTTTTTTCTTCAGTCTTGATGAAAAAGGCCAACCGAGAGCAGATGGTCGGCACAATAATACTGTAACAAAGAGGGAAGATTGTAATCTCATAAAAAGGGAATGATGAGAGTGCCTGGCTAATTGAGATGTTTTCAAATTGGCTATGCTGATGAGCTTTATCTTTGCATACTTAAGGAAGTGTCTGAAGCAATATCAGAATCTTAACTATTATCATGGAAAGCTGAAAAGGGAAAGATCGAGGGAAAGGAGCCACGTCTTTAAGAAGGAGGAAAAGATTTTGCTGTACATACCAGCACACAAACAGAGAAACACTCAGACTGACTATGAAAGAAACAAGCTACCAAAAGGCACGAGCAGCAGCGAACAGCATCTGTTGAATTGCACCACACCAATTGCATTTCCTTCCTCGGGACATTTAAGAGGAGCAGCTTGACCTTAGCCTTAGCTACTAGCATGGCATTTGGCAAGACGTATACAGGCTACAAAGCTGGCCAGAAGAGCATTCATTTCCAGAAAACAGGTCTATTCAAAACGAAAAGATGAATCAAGAACAGTTTCAGAGAGACCTGCCTGGAGTGCAGCATTATTAATTTTTTTCATTAAAGATTTTGGATGACTTGGAAGATGGAATACGCTTCTTACTGGTAACACTGGGCAGGGCAGGACCCCGAGCAGAGGAGAGGATGGGATTAAAATTCCAAAAGGTCTGGCCAGATTGCAGGAATAATTCAGGAGAGACCCTACAAGAAACTAGACTTGGGCAGAAACAATCAGCTGTGAGAATTCTCAGGCTGGAGAACAACTGTGGGTCGGGGAAAGGGAGCTGGGGCTGGCTGCTCTGAATCAGTGGTTCTGGGATGGGCAGTGGAAGAGTGGCTATCAAGATATGGGCAATAATCCTTCCACTGGGTTTAGTCTTCACTGGAGAAAGAGAGTCTGGTTTATATATGTTAGCAAAGTTGGGGACTAAAGGGGGGGGAATCCAAGAAAGGACGAGGAAGGAGAGCAGAGGGCTAGGAAACATTGCCAAGGGGAAGTTGGGGGATTGAGCCTTAAACCAAAAAGACATTGAGGAGAGAGAACTTAGAAACTTAAACAAATATTCAAAATAAAGATGGAAGAACGACTTGTTCTTCAGGGTTTTGCCCTGTCAGCCATGAGCTGGGCAAGGAACACGAAGGGGAAATACCAGAGGAGCCCAGCCTGGCCAGTTGCTGACCCCAACCATGCAAGTGTCCTGCAAACCATTTCCCAAAAAGTCTTTTGACTATGAAATGAAAAATTCAGGAAGGTCGATTAAACTGAGCATGGATATTTAATAATAGGGAAGGTGAGAAAAATAATCAAATAAATTACTCGTCCCACATTATCACTCCATTTTACCTATAGTTCATTACTGACTCAGATTAATGAACGCTGAAAGGATATTACTCTCATATGAGTAGTCAGACTTTGCTACCTGATTGCAATTTTTCAAATGAAAAATGCAGTATATCAATTCTTGATGAATTTTTTAATAGAGTCAAATGCCAAACGCCCTCAGTAGTAGACCCATCATTTAGAGCGATCACACTGGTATATACCAGCCTATGGAGGAGTTCCCTGCTGAAAATACAGGACACCAAACAATTGTTAACAGGGGGAAATTAACTCTGGACTTGAGCTGAGGCTGGCGTGGGGAATCGCCTGCATCTCTCCACAGAGCTCACCACACTTCAGCTGCTTTTGGCTATAAATAGTGATAGCTGTGAAAAGACCTAACCCTCCCCTCAGTGTTTTGTGGGCTTATTTTATTCATTTTCACCTTCAGTAAAGGAGCATTTGCCAGGGAAAACGCTTTTGTACTTAGCAAAAAATAAAACCTGTGAATCACCAGGGAAGCTGAGTGGGAAAGGTCACCAACTGGCTTCTCTGTAGCACCAGACGTTTATTTTATCGTCGTAGGACCTGAACTCGTTTCATGTGATCATCCAGCTTTAGACTTTAATAGACAGGATTCGGTGAAGGTGAGAATCCTGTGTTTCTTCAGGGAGAAGCAGCAAGGAGGTGGCAAAGAGCACGCTGCTCTGTGCCAGCTCTGGTTTGCTTGGCGGATGCTGCTAAATGAGTTTATTCCATTTGCTTAGCTCGGGAAGTGGACCAAACCAGAAGCCCTGGCATCAGTAACTGCGGAATAGCACGCCCCAGGAAACTCCTGATTAGCCCAGGAAAAGTTGGGTTATATCTGTCACCAGCTGAGGTTAACCCTCTGTGGGTTAAACTTCCAAGGAGCCAGAGCCTTCTGCTGCAGGTCTGTCTCTGCTCCACCGAGGAGAAGCCCCTGACTCAGGCAGCACCTTCCTGACCAAATCCCTCTAGCAGAGCATGAAGAGCCCTCAGAAGGTGCTGGGAGAGCTACAGTTCAAAGCAGCCAGGGAAAGCGTGACACGTAGCTCCTCCAGAGCAAACAACAGTGAATGTTCTGCAGAACTTCACCCTTTTGGGGGCTGGGGGGTTGCAGCACATGATGGCGATACCCCCCTCCCACCCCCCGATTTATTTAGCTATGGAAAAGCTCTTTGTGAGGCAGGCTGTTCATTTATTTCCGTGGCAGGCTGGGTGACTAATTTCCTCGGTTCCTTTGGAAACCCCAACCCGCTCAGTGAAGACAGCTGGCGTGTTTACGGCTCCGCAACAGCTACACCTTGTAAAGCGCGTCCTTCAGCGCCGCGCTCACAGGTGAGGCTGCTGGAAATAACAGCTCTCAAGAGTTACATAAGGAGCAAAAATTTCCTCCTTCAAAGCATTATCAAGAAAGATAAAATGACTTACTTTAAGCCAACCTTGTCTTCAACGGTGATTTAAACCCAACAAGCTTCCCAGATGGAACTGGCTGCACGGCCAATCTGCACCGATGCAAACTGCTTCAGAAAGCCCCAGTAACTCGGTGGCCTCGGGCCACATGGCCACGGGTTGCTTTGATGGGCTGTCCTTAGGAAGAAAAGGATTTAAGGGAGAAATAAATGTTTACTCATCCTGGTTTTCCAACACCTGAATTGGCTTTGGGTTCTGCACAGCCGGATTGTTCTGCCCTCTAAAGGTTTTTAGTAACTTCCATTCGTTAGTGAAATGCTGAGTTAAATGGCAAAGCTATTTAAGCTCAAAGGCATCAGACTCATGACAGTCACCTTAGACCCTTATCAGCCATTTTATAGATAAATAGCATATTCCTAGATAATCCCATGCAGAAACTTCCCTAACTGGCACGTGCGGATATACCCACACCTATTATCTACTGAGCAATTAAGTAACAAAATCTCTGCAATAAATAACTGGTGAATGTCTTATCTAATTACTCTGCAGCACAAGTCATTTGTTCACACGGGGCTTTTTCTCACTTTCCTCCCTGTTACATTAATGTTCCCCCTAACGAAGAGGAGCTCCCTAGAGCTCATCTCCTGCAAGTTCAGCATCAGGGCCAAATCCACAAAGACACCTTCATTTGCTACTACTTTATAATCTCCACCAGGAGCTTAAGAACAAGGAGCCAGGCTCCTTTCCCTTGTTGTTTGTTCTCATTTCATTCTTCTTTATTCCTCTTTACCCGCTAATATTTCTACCACGTAAGGTCCCTCCTCCTCTCATACCACTCCAGATGCTCAGAGGATGAAGGGTTGTAGGCAAGGGGACAAAAGAGCACAGGGCAGCGAGGCAGAACTGGAGGGGGGGACTGGCCATGCTGCCTGGAGAGTGCTACAGGGAAACAGGGCTTGAAAATTAATTGGAGGCTTGAAGGCAAATCCCAGCTGGCAGGAGCAGGGCACAAGCAGAGCTCTTGTGCCAAGCTTATTCCTGTTTGCCATGCTCGGCCCAGGAGGACTCGGCTGAAATCGCTTGAGTGGTTTTAATCACAGGTTTATTTTTTCTTTATGGCTCAGTGCAGACTGTTCATTCCTCAAGCAAAACCTCTCGCCCCCAGACCTGGCTTTTCCAATTACTGGTTTAGTACCTTTCCTACAGGTGAAGGGATAACTTGCAGATTTGCAGCTTTCAGAACCTCTCAACCCTTTTCTTTACTATACACGTGTCACAGCAGCTCCTTGGCCTGTTTGCTAAGAGTTTTGGTGTACAGCTGCTCAAGGTGACCCATTTCTTCCTCTCCCAAGCCGTGCCGTGGTGTCACACCCAGAGTCACTGTGCCTGCGTCCCCTCTTCTGCGGTCACCTGGATGTGGACAGTAGTTCATTGCTTTCTTCCCCAGAGAAACCAGTATAACCTGACATTTGGCTCTTATTCATAGACTCATAGAATCATTCGGGTTGGAAAAGACCCTTGGGATCATCGAGTCCAACCATTAACCTTACAAAGTTCACCCCTAAACCACGTCCCTCAACACCACATCTAAACAACCCTTAAACACACCCAGGTATGGGGACTTAACCACCTCCCTGGGCAGCCTATGCCCCTTTTTTGGACAGAGACACACCAAGTTTACTTTATTTTTGGCCAGAATTACCTCTTTTAGCAAGAAATTAATTTCTATCACTCAGAAATCAGGTGGCTCCTCTCACTCGCTTCTTTCTCCTGGTGCTGAGATAGAATCATAAAATCAGAGTCCTTTATGCTGGAAAAGACCTTTGAGATCATCGAGTCCAACCCTTCCCCCAGCACTGCCAGGGCACCACTGACCCCTGGCCCTCAGCATCACAGCTCTGAAACCCCGCCAGATGTTTCCACCCAACTCTTTAGTCCATTCCTCTTCCTCCCTCTCTTGCTTTTTCGATAGAATTGAGTCCATAACAAGTTTTTCCATAAGCTCCATGGTCAACAAAACCCCACGCACATGAACTATGCTTTGTGATGCTGCCTGATCCAAGATTTCTCCACCTGCTCTTTTTCTGGCCAGATGTTGCTGCCAAATGGTTTTTGACGTCCGAGATCTGCCTGCTTTGCTTTAGGACAGCTCTCTCCCTCATCCAACTTCTCTTTAATAAGTGTTTTAGTATTTAATGATCCCTGAGTTTTCTCTCCCACTGTAAAATCTCGTTGCTTTTACAGAGACCAAAATAGATGCAAAAGGCTCAGCATTTTTGCGGGTATCACATGAACCTCACTTTCTTAAAAAACCAAACCACCACCACCAAAACAACCAACCAACTAGGTCAGAATGGGAGCTGGGGTGGGTGATTTGTGGTTGCACAGGAACCTCGGGAACACGGAGAGTGACGGGGTCAGATCCCTCATTAGGAAGTGTAGGTGGGTGCAGCAAAGCTCACACCTCAGAGAGCCTTAAAAAGGAAACGGGGACAAACAGCAAGTCACAGTAGTCCACATCCAGATTTGGCCTAAGTGAGCACAAATTGCCAAAATGGGAAAATTATGTGCTGGTTCCTTAATGGTTGGGATGAGGTAGAGATCTGCCGGCCCATTTCTCTCCTACTCTGCTCCACACACCCAGAGGTTCCAAGAAATTATACTTGATAAATGACTTGTTTTCTTCACGCTGGTGTTCAGGTGTTGTTGAAGAAGGAGAGCGGGGAATTACAGCCCGTGCTGCTGCTGTTATTATTATTATTTGGCAGTAATTCTTCTAACTTTCTTCCCTGGAGGAAGACACAACGAGCTGGTCTCCTGCTCCCAAGGTCATCCCACCAGAAAATATTAGCTATTTGCTTCTATTAGTTTCAATTATTGAGGTACAGAAAACCAAATAACAGTCAATTTGCAGTATTTCATGGCTTGCCTTAAGTGCAGGACTGGAACACTTCCCCCAAAACACCAAGGATCTGCAAGACAAAGTTTCCACAAACACTGCTGGCACCAGGAGGAGGATGAGGGGACCTCCCCCCTGCACCCCACACCCCAGGCAGGCTTGGGGGAGGCTCCAGCCCTTCCATTTTCCATCCTTTCTGTAAAAAGAGGCAACCCTATATACTAAGGGGTTGAGTGGCTTAATCCCTGATACAATTCCCCCTCTTTTGGCCTCCTTTATAGTCTTCCAAAGGTGCAAAGTAAGTAATTTTGCACAGTTTTACAGGTACAACCTACACGCTCCCAAGAGCAGCTGATGCTTCCCCGTGCTATCGCTTCCCCTTCGACTGCATCATTTAAATCCACTCTGACTGGCATTGTCTGCAACATCTGTCCCCTCTGCCAGCTGGGAGAGAGCGGGCGGTGTGTTCCTGGTTTAAAAGATGAGGGGTGTTTTATTCCAAAGCACAAGCAGTGATGATCAGATGTGCTTAGAGAAATTAGCCTGCAATCTCCGGAACTCCTCGTCCCAAGCAGACAGCTTTGGGTCATGGCCCCACAGAAGGCAGGGTTAGAGAGAAGGACCTGTCCTGTGGAGAGCAGACATGGTCTCCAGCTGGGAGCTCCTCCATGGGAGCCCTGGAGAGACTGGGACTGAGCACTGCTGACAGCTGAGCTGTGAGAGACAGACTGAGGGTATCAACGAGGGACACCGAGTCCTCCAGGTCTCTGCTGGTTTGAGTCTGCTGCCCCTTAAGGCAGTGCCTTCAAATCAACTCAGAGTATTTGGTCTCCATCCAGTACTCAGGAAAATGTAAGAAGCTTGAGCATCTCAAGATTTTAACATCGAATGGCTTTGAAGTTCATTTTGCTTTTATCTTTCACAACGTTTAGCCTCGCTCTTTGCATCTCCCGTGGCTTGCCTGTGATCCCAAAGGCTCGAAAAGATCCTGAGAAGGAAGGATGAGGGAGGGGAGTTCTCAGCTCCCCAGCAATAGCCCGGCACGGGGCAAAGCCTGCACAACCCCCTCCCATCGTACCCAGAGCAAGGTACGATGGATGGAAACCCTGGAAGGAAACTGAGTTAAAAAAAAGAAAAAGAAATCAAGTCACCTGAGACAGCAGAAGACTGGAGATGCTGATTTGTGTTCCAGCCAGGGCTAGTGCCACTGCAGCGAGGTGCTTACAATAAGCTGGCAAAGGTTAAAATGCCCCAAGTGCAGGGATGGGGGGGCCAATATTTCCATGAGCTCTTCTGAGCAATTTCCCTGTTGCTCTCTTGTCTGGTTGAATGTAAATCTTGGGATGGGGTCTCAAAGGGACTCCAGAGCTGGTAGCTAATAAGCTGTTCACCATATAATGAGATTTTCCTTTTTAGCACTGAAGGTATTTTTACCAGAGAAACAATAAAAATAGGCTTTTAGCCTCATTTATCTTCTCTGACTTCAGACATTTTCAATGTTTTTTCACAGTTTTGGGTGGTTTTTGCCCCTTTTTTATTTTCTATCGTTGCTTTATTTTCTTTTCTACAAAACACTTAGAAATCCCTGCAGGTTCTGGTGAGCTTGCAGGGCCATTTGCACATCTTCTGTTTAGAAAGAGGAAATCTGAGTTGCCACAAAACGATCGAGATGACACTGGTTTTCAGTAATTCTGCCCTCAAAACAGTTTGCAATTGGCTTTATAACTCTCCAGTATCACCCTACCATTCCCACACTGGTCCTGCTGCAAGTGTCCTTGCCATCGTTATCCAGTTTCTAACAGCAAAATTGAGTTCCAACAGCTCCCACGACACGTAATATATTAGAACAGGTAAAACTTTGCAATATACCGTGAGGATCAGTGGGAGTTTGAGGGAAATTTCAGGAAGAAAACATTTAGATTAGACTTCTAGGCATAAAAAAAACAAACCAAAAAACCAACCCAAACAAAAACGCTGATTTGCCTACCCAAGAATTTACTACAGGAAAGAGAAAAGAGCCCAGGCACTCAGCAAATGAAAAGTGTACTACAAGGGAAAGAGCATCAGAGGGAACAATCCCGAGCTGAAGCTGATGAGTTTTGATTCAATTATTTATTTTTTTTTCTTAATTTCTAGACTTATTTATTCTTAAGCTTCTTTGTGCAACAGAGAAGTGCAGTACCGGAGGTATCCCTGCAGTGATTTTTCTCTAAACGTTATTCAAATTATCTGCAGGCTAAGGAACATGAGAGATATGAATTATTGCCCCTAGTATTAAAATACCAAAACAAATTATTAGCATATAAAAATTGATATGATCTATTCAGCTGCGTTACTTTGAAATACGGTACACAGCACAGTGCACCTATCTCCAATCATAAAACTTGTCAAAGGGACCAAAAGTTTATTGCCTTGGAAGATTCATGCAGCAACACTGGAACACTTGATTTAGGTCTGAACAGCCTTTTATAATTCTTGCAGGCACACAAGCATTTCAGGAGATTTATTTAAATACAGAAAAAAAAAAATAATTTAAGAAGACAAAGCAGCCATTTCTCCTAATCAGATGAGATAGAAATTCTTTCAAACCACTAAGGGCTGGAGTTTTCATTTTTCTTCCTATAATTGCATACTACAATAAATCTTTCCATGTGAATTAATTTCTTAAATGTAGAAGTTATTTATCAACGCAACAAAGCACGTTTGCAAGCTGCTACCAGCAACAAGTAGATTGCACCCGACGGATGCAACGAGATGTATTTGGCCGGGCGAGATAAAGCCCTCGAAGGGTGTGATGGCTCCTGTGGCCCCTGGAAACTTCCCTGCCTGCTGCTGCTCCCCACGCTCATATCGAGTCTCAGAAAAGGCATCGGTTTCCCCAGACCTACCCCCACCTCCTCTCCTAGGACAGGAACCTGCCTGCCGTAGTTTGACAAGCAAAGCCTAATTTCTTTCACTAACGTAGCTCTGATTGAGTTTTTGCTGCATGAATGAGGGAAAAAAAACCCCAACCAAACCAAAAAAAAAACATTACAAGAGGAAAACTTTCTTAATATGATAAAAAACGTGGAATGGAGGGAAACAGCAGCAAACAGAGTGGGCCTTAATAACACTACCAGTGAGATTTCTATGCAGCTTGAGATGCAATTGCAGCTTCTCCCCTAACAGCCTCAGCCTGGGAATTACCCTCTGTTCATATAACTTTCAACCAAGGCTCCGAGAACCCTAAATTCCAACTGCTACTGTTAAAATGATGCTTCTCCAAATACACTGCTCCAGCTTTTCCCAGCTCTGCTTCCCAACAGAGAAAACCAGCGCGGTTTGCGTGGGATCAGACCTGGAGCCCACGCCTTTTTCTGCAAGGATTAAACAGATTAACCTGAGGTACCAGGAGCTGTGGTGAAAAGACTCTTAATTACAAAGGGAAACAAAAAACCCGTGGTGATTAACCTATATTCAGCAACACGGCGTGGCTGCAGGCTGCTGCCTTTGCTACCGAGAAAGAAAAGCTTTGATATCCACTGTGAACTTTTCCCTTGGTGATGACTGTGCCTAAGAAAGGGCTTAGTTTGCTGCAGATTTTATTGCCAGATAAAATGCCCTTCACGACACCAGCAAGTTAAATGCTACAGAGAAAGCTCAGCCTTTAAAGTCTTAATAATACCTTAATTTTATCCACTTGAAGCACTCGGACACGGAATCTAGAAGGGTCAAAACATCCATCCTGCTCTCAGCTGCAGTTATTTGGGTTTGGAGGTTTGAAAGTTATTTTGCAGGTTATTTGGGTCTGCAGGTTTGAGAGTTACTTTGCAGGTTATTTGGGTTTGCAGGTTTGAGAGTTATTTTGCAGGTTATTTGGGTTTGCAGGTTTGAGAGTTATTTTGCAGGTTATTTGGGTTTGAGAGCCCTGGGGATGCACATGGAAGCCAAGCATGAGCCAGACTCCAAGCTTCAAAGTGCAATTGTCTCTTGTGAATCAGTATCTGACACACAGAGATTTGTTTCGGTGCCCAAAAGAGGAAATTGTCTTTTTCCCCATATTGGTGGGGGTAGAATTCAGGCAGGGTAACTTCAAACAACCAGCTGAAGCTCATTTACCAGGAGCTGGATGTGATGAAGTCACATTTACCCCTTAGGATCAAGCGTGTAAGGCTGTCTCTAGCAATGCCCCCAGAGCTGCTCCAGCTGCAGAACATCCTCACTGCTGGTAACTCCAGCAGCCACAAATGGTTTATTTTCCAAAGACCTGAACTGTAAATAAAAATCTAAGGGATCTCTGATGTTTCCAAGTATTGCTTGTGAGAACTTCCCAAGCAATCCAGCTTTCAGGAAGAAATTAAAACTGTCAGCCTTTATTTCAAGCTGCTGAAGCCCTCTGGCTGCAGGAAGGCTCGCAGGGGACAGAAGCCCTGGGCAGCCAGCTGCAAAAGTCACTAAAACCAGTCTGTGGAGAAATACTGGGTAGTGATCTGAGGCTAATTCAAAAGCTTTCACATGTGTAAAGTGTATAAAGTAGCAAAAATATGGTTGGGTTGTTTTTTTTTTCCTATAGCCTGCGTAGCTGGAAATGTTTTTATAATTACCAGAACTCCCCATCATAGTGCACAATCCTATCACTGACTCTGTCTTAGACGTGCAGCACGGGCTGCACCATTGCAAGAGACATGCATTGAAATACTTAAAGAACTAAGAGAATCTCTCAACAGTTATTGTTTTCACATTCTTAAAAAACATGATGGTATTACAAAAAAAACCCAGGATATAACTCCACCAGGAGATACTCACCCAAAATACCTCCCAGGGATCCAAGGATTTATTTCAGGTGGTTAGCTCCTCAGCTTTACAACAGGCCACTGAGCCACGAGGGTTTCTGAAGATGATGGCAACTGGTGCCCAGTGCTGCATCTGTCCTCTTCTGTCCTAACTGAGAGGAGCTGCCAAAGGAAGCTGAGAATTTCCTCGCAGATCAAGGCAAGTTTAACCACAGGGCTTTGGTCTGGGGCCAACTCTTGTTCTGTCAGGCAAAAAAAAAAACAACCCAAAACAAAAACCCAACAACTTTAGCACCAAGCATATGGCAAATGCTATCTCCCTCCGGATCAATATGTTATCCCATCGTTTACGGGAGCGAGATGCATCCAACCTGTCTCCTCCGTTGGTCGCAGAGCTTCTCTCAGCTGCAGCACCCTGCGAGACACCCGCAGCTCTGCGCCGAAGCTCACTTTGCAGGAGTGTGAGCAAGGTGCAGAAGCACAGATCTGGCCAGATTTTGCAGGCTAAAGTAGAGTCAGGAATGTCTCATTATTTCAAAAGCACCTTAAAAAAATAACTGCTTAATGTTTGCCTGCAATGTCAGCTCTTTGGTCAGCCTGCCCTACTACAAAAGCTCTGCTTTAGAAAGGTTTTCATCCCAGTTGATGTTCCTGGGAATTGCACTGCATGGAAATATGTCACCAGGTCTCACTCTCCCTTGGGGCTGACTATGTGAATGCACCACACTTTGCAGTGCATGTTTGTAGCCTGCCACTTGTTCCTCCAAGTCTTGTACAGGACAGGCAAACCACCTCAGTGAGCCTGCAAACACTGAATCCTGCAAGAAACCACAGCATCTGTGAGTCTGTGCAAGTACAAGGTTTGAGGGGCTTATTTTACACACAGAGTTGTACCTGGACCGCTCAATATCTTGGTTCTTCTATTGATCTAAGGACAGGAGTGTTTATCACAAAGAGAGGACTTATTTATGTAGTGGAACTTTCAGTTCTTTAAGCTCATGGAATGTGATATGTTCAGTATTGCAGTTATTAATAAGTAGTAGGTTGGGCATCATTTTGTCCAACCTTTCCCCCTCCCTCTTTTTCTATTCATTTTTGTGACAATTCCTTAAGAAAATGTAAATGTTCCTCTCCTTTTGCAGCTTAATCTCCATATGTTTATCAGCTGTAATTGCAGCTTGGTCACAGCCATTAAAATACACGACACCTACTTGTTAATGTAGGCAAGAAAAGTCATTTTCTCTGTCATAATTTCAAAACATTTGTTCAAATTGTAGCCACAGAGAATACACACATGTTAATGTATTAGGTGCCAACCCCCCCGCTCCGTATGACTCAAGGGAAGCAAGTGCCAGCTTGATCCAGCAAAGAATTTGGTGGATAAACCAAAAATCTGTCAAAGTAAAATCCAACATTCCTTCTTTCCTGATAGATAATAAATTGTAGTATGATAAATCTTGCATTTGCCCTGGATATCAGGAAAGTATCCTGGCTGACCTTTAGGGACACCAAGAGCGGGGCACCCTGAGCCTCTGGGCACTGCTGGCTGCAGGGTCAGGGTCAAAGCGTGTTTAAGGAAACCCAGGGATCTATGAGAGACTCCAACAAACAGCCTCCCCAACAAAAAGCAGTTTTCTTACCTTTAAAGCCACCACAAAGTTACCCAATCAACTGATATTTCATGGAATGCACCTCAAAATGAAGATGATAGAAGTTTTAGAATGAATACTTTTCTTTTAGTGGTGCCCAGCGACAGGACAAGGGGCAACAGGCACAAATTGGAACCCAGGAGGTTCCATCTGAACTGGAGGAGAAAGAGGTGTCAGAGGCTGCCCAGAGAGGCTGTGGAGTCTCCTGCTCTGGAGAGATTCCCAACCCTCCTGGACCCTGCGCTGCTGGGCCC
>JANHFX010013033.1:10909-35619 GCA_027560015.1 Chloroceryle amazona | reverse complement strand
CCTCTTCTCTCCAGACAGCTCTTCCCAGACCTTATCGCCTCACAAGGTTTGAGGCACACGATAGCCGGGCTCTTACAGCTAGTTGACCTGAAATAAATAGTTATTGACTAATGAGCAGCTTTGAAAGTATATGTCCTTGTCTTTAACTTCAAATTCTGTGAGTGTCAGTACTGAGAATTATTAATTTTAGGCTTAAAATTGATTGGAAACTGCAGGAGCAAGAGATCTGTTGAGGTTTTCTGGTTTTCTCCTCCCCCTTTCTTTCTGACATTGAATTAATTCTAAGCAAAATTCTCATTTTTTAAAACTGAATTGAACATGGATAAAGGTTTAATTTCCCTTAAGATGTTAAATAACTATGAGAGTAAGGAAATGAGAAATATTTTCCTTTCATGAGCCTGCTGAAAAAAATTTGAAATTATAAAACTGAGTATTGTGATGAATATAAATGAACCTAATGCAAGACCTATGAATATGAATTCAAACATTACTTCTTGACACTTCCCATGAGCAATACACCTTTATGAACCTGACTGTGAGCCTGGGTCCTGGGTTTTCATGGTCAAGTACAGATGGGGGTGTAAACCCCTCTACTTTTATTTGTACATATTGATTATTAAAAAAACCCACAACAGATAATTTGATAGGATAACATAAAGCCTCAGAATGTATTGCAGGTTTGGTATAAAAGTGAAACTACTTTTTTCTTCGTGGGCATACTGTTGTAATCCTTATCCATGGAGAAAATGATTCCATAAGTGATGGAAACATCTCTCTCTCATGCTGTAAAACAGAAAGAAAGACTTGATATTTTCCAGCAAGTGGGAAAGGCAGGATCATAGTGCAAGCAAGCGGCCCTTTAGCCAGAGAGTGGTTAACAATTGATGATACAGTGCCTGGTTTACATCAACAACAATAGCAATAAGCAAAAGTGGTTGCTTACAAAAAGAAGATATTGTAAACTAAACAACATGTTTCTGATGAAAATGCTTTCCTGTCTATATCTGCAAATATATTGTTTCCCCTTCATCTCATCTTAGACTACAGACAGAGATTGTGCTTTTGTTCAGTTCTTATGCATCAGTTAACCCCAGAACAAGGCCTTTGGTAGCCTGTGCTCAACAATGTTGAGCAACTAAAAACCTGCAGAAAGCAGTTACTGCCTCCACTGATCTCAGTTGTAACAGTGGTAGCCCCAGTTTTAACTTCTTAATTACACATGATCGTGAACAGTGTCAAAGCTCCCTACACATCTACAACAGCTCCGGGTTGGGGCCATTTATGTATCACAGTGCAGCTCTGGTGTTTGTTTCAGCCATGTATATAGAAAAAATAATTACTGATTTTCAAAAATGTTCCTTTTTTTTTTTTTTATTCTGTTGTAGAAGAGTAATTATCTTAGTACAACTGTTATGCAGATGTGGCTGATTGCTTCCATTATAACATGCTAGGCAGCTATCAGGCAAATTAGAGACAGAGATGAAAATATCCACACACTTTCTTGGAAAAAAAAAATCTGTAATACTTCCTAATTCATTAATTAGGAAGTATTCAAAAATTGTATTGAAATAAGTAATTCTTGGTCTGAGAATTGTTTGTAAACCATTCCAGATAAATATTATGGATTTGTACTACGTTTGTGTTAGGCAGCACTGCAAGTGAGGGGAGTGGAATATTTTTTTTTTTAATTTCAAAAAGAACACAGGAAAATTTGTTAAGAAGTGACAATGATGTTTGGAGAAAATCTTAAGGTTATCAGTTATTTTAATAAAGAAGTCAGAGGGCCAACTGTGATTGTATTGCAGATTTTAAGCAACAGAGATAACCCTGCTATACAAGGGCAGCAGGAGGAGAGTTTTACTGCTCAGAAGTGCTAAGTGGGGATGCAGAGGAGGTACAGTGCTATAATTTTTGGACAGTCTATAGAAGAGGTAGGAAAAATCAAAATTATCTGGAAAAGAATCGATGGCTGGAGGTGAGGCTGGAGGACAGGAAGATGAAATGGGTTAGATAGTGCAACTGATGTGTCTGGAAGAGAAAGAAGAACAGTTAGTTGCTATGGGATATAATTAATTTGTTTATTGATCAATTGCATTTGAATATTATCCACTCCAATTATACACTATTCTTTCTGATCCCTGAATTGTTTCCTTATTTTCTGAAAAAGAACGTGCTTTGATTTACGTATTCAAAAGGCAAAGTAAACTACAAAGGCAGAAGCTAGATTTCTGTTGATTAATTGATCAAGTTTTAAGCATTCGTGGTGGAATGTATTATTCAAGAGTAATCTTCCTGGTAGAATATGTTTGCTAGTATAGTTTTGTATTCTGAACACATAGAAAGTTATATACAGTTAATTAAAGTAAATGTGTTTGGACTACAAATATACCATTAGGTGTTATTTTCTCACCAAGTCCTCCCCAACATTCCATTTGCAAGTCTGTTTTACTATCCAGACTTCTCTTGTGGCTCAGAAAAATGGCAAAATGTTCATAGTTCAAAGCCTCAGATAATCCGTACTATTTCCATGTGTTAAGTGGTAGTGAGCTCTGAGAAGCTCTCAAGCTCTTTTCTGTCCCTTGAAAATAAAGACAGAATTTGTTGTAAACTTGTGGATTTCTGCCATCTTTTTCAGAGAAGCTAGGAATTAATTAAAGGGAAGGAAGTAATAAAAGTTAAATGTTTGTTAAAGAAGCTTAGTTCTCCTTTTGTGTTTCTGTTTTTAGGAACAAGCTTTCTACCACAACTTAGAAACCAGACATTAGAATCCAAAACTTTCCCTTCTGCGGTCACTTCCCTACACTTGTTTATTCTTCAGGTCTTACTGGCAATGAATTTGCAAATGTCTGCCAGGCAGATCTCTAAAACCCTCTACATTCTTGAAAAGAAATCCAGTGTTGGCAAGTTCTGACACAGGACAAGCATGTCAACAACGCTGTGAGAGTGCTGCCTCCAAGCAGCACAGCTCACTAGGTCTGTGTTTACTATGGCTTGCCACTACCAGGCTTCATTAAGAGCGATGACATTTTAATATGTCATCTCTGCAGTACTATGTAATACAGATCAAATCTAGCAGTCACACAAAGCCTTTTATCCCTGCTCAAGACTTGTATCAACTTCTGAAGTGAAAGACATGACCACATTTTCTGTCTCTTCTTTGATACTAGTGAGTTTAGATTTAAGATGCAAAATATGG
The DNA here is from genome assembly GCA_027560015.1 of Chloroceryle amazona. NCBI lineage: Eukaryota > Metazoa > Chordata > Aves > Coraciiformes > Cerylidae > Chloroceryle > Chloroceryle amazona. The sequence continues at coordinate 32,423 of JANHFX010013033.1, read as the reverse complement.
CATTGTATAATCGTTCCCCCATCCCCTGCCAAAAGAAGGAAAATAAATAATAATAATAAAAAAACCCAACCAAAACTAACCAACCAAAACCAAACAACAGCAACAACAAAGAAAGAACAATCTGAAGTTGATATACAGAAGGCACAAAGGCACAGAGAGCAAATATGTCGTTCTAAAGTATGGATGTGACCACTAAAAAAATTAAATTGTTCCTATTGTTAATCAGGAGCTTACGTTTTGAACTTGAGCGTGCCTTTGCGAAACACAGAAACTGACCTTTGTCCTGAAAAGCCCTCTTCCATGTTCTTCAGCAGGACCATTGATTCATGTCTCTATCCTGTCGTTTTAGTAGGGCCAAGTTTTGCTTGTTGATGATGTTCACTTATAAGTAATGTCATTTATCAGTTTGGGTGATTTTTCCCAAACTTGCTGCAAAGCTTTATGTCTATTTGCTGGTATTGTCTGTACTTTGTTAAGCTGGTTTTTCTTGGTAAGCAAACTGGAAGAATTTTTGTAAGATTATTATATATTTATGGGATTTCCTACAGTCCTACATTGCCAGTTGCTTTCATTGTTTCCTTGTTTTTCCTTTCTATACAAATTTGATAGTAGCCAAAATATACTAATTTCTAAAAATGCAGTGGAGAGAAACAGCATGGGAAGGAAATAAAATCTCCATATATTTAGGGACAGAGTAACACTACTACCAACAATGAAAACTTTATAGAGCTGCACTTTATTAACTCTGTCCATTTCAAGATACTAATAATTAGCTCAGCACAAAATGATGTTTAGCATTCAGCAGTGAAGGCAGCAGTTCTCCAGAAGGGGCTTTGTTATTGGAGACTGTTTTTATAAATGCATAGTTTCCTTAATTCCAGTATAATGATCTTTCCTGACTTAGTTATTGTTGTTTTAAGTGACTAAAATAAACATTCTTGTTCATGTACTTTCAAATGAAAACACAAGTGTTCGTGGCTTTATATTACTGAAGCTTTCCCTTATTGCCTCTACCCCTACAACCCTGATGCCCCCTTTCACCCACTTCAGTTTTTTCAAACTAAAGTCTCTAGGTAGAAGTATAAACTACTTTGGTAGTTTATACTTTCTTCCCATAGTGAGGAGGTGTAGTAAAAAAGCTCCTTTGGCAGCTACCAAAACATGTCACGCTGGCTGTAACCTTTTCAAAAGGAAATGCTCCAAGGATCTTTGATTGTATAAACAGTGCATTCTATCAGGAAAATGGGGACCTTGTAAAAGAGGATATGACATGAAAGAATATATATTTTTTTTTTAACTTAATTTTGATACTTAAAGGTGCCTCTTTAAGACTACTGTGCAGTACACTCGTATTGCTAAGACAAATTATTACTTTTTTCTGTGTCTAATGTTATTATAGAGATGTATTAGAGACACTGGCTATTGTTTTTGACTCAATCATTTCCCACGTTGACCTAAGTCAGAGCAGAGCAGCTATTCTGTTGGGGCCTCAGGGAAATGGAGATCCAGAACAGTGTAAATGCACCGTTTTCATTGAGAGGACAAGGAAATCTGAACAAAAGAACTGAGACACACATCAAGCAGGTTTTACTTACACTCACTGTCTGCTAGAATGTGGTTACTTCTGTGGAAAATACCAGTATCATAACTAAGAGATGATCAAGTTGGGAAAATCCTGCACAGCAAAGCTGTGTCCCAAGTTTTGGTCACTCCAAGTTAATGCTGCAGCTTAAATCTTGGGATAGAGATTTTAGATCAAATTTCTTTGGGGGAGCATTTTGTTAAATTAAAGAGTGATTTAATTTAAGGAATCATTACTAGGTTTTGTGGAAAAGATTCTTCATCATCTCTGAAGATCTGGTCACCACAATATGGGAGGATGGAAAAAACATCTGCAAAACCTGGCTAGTGCTTGACTCTTCCATGTCATCTTTTTACTCCTCCACCCAGCAGCCTAAAATTCCCTCATCTTCCACTGCAAAATCTTATGTTGTTCTTACAAGCTTTCCTATGAACTAGCAGTGCTGTTCTGATTCTTTTTGCCAAGCTCTGTATTGGTAACACCTTGAAACTGACCTATTCCAATGTAGTTCTTGTATGTTTGTCCCTGCATCAGGCATTCATTTAGGTTATTTTTGACACAATATATATGACTGCATATATGATGGTTTGCAGATTCTTTCTTTTATGGTCTACAGGCCTTTCTTAATTGGAAGTGAAGCTTTTAGTAGCTCAGCTGAAACACCCTTCATTACTTTTTACAACTGACATTGTTAAAGCAACTCATCAAATACAAAGGCATTGGGATGGTGTGGGAGATTATGAACTCTTAGGATAGTCTAAATCAAACTATTAAGTGTTATTATTGATCTCTCAATGTACACTTTCCACTAGGATTAATGAGTTAGGTGTCTTTAAAGTTACTTCAGTGTTTGTATTTTGAGTCTGTCAATCAACTGTGACCTTGTCACAGTCTTTCTTTCCATATCTAAAGTACTAACTTCATTGTATGCTCTCTAGAAGTGAATTGTCTACCTATTCTAATCGGCACTATTCACCCTGTGTTTTTCAAGGTGTTTAAATTCCTCAAAAGGCAAATATGTCTTCCACAAGATCTCTAACTGTTGCACATTCCAGAAAACAAAAACAAAACCAAACCTGAAAAGGCAGAGAATAAATTTCTAAAACAATTTATTCTCACCATGGCTATGAATGGAGTTTAATTACTTAGGTGAAAAGGTTGTACAGCGCTCATTAACACTGTTTTTGTGCACTTCCTTAATATAAATTAAACTTTCACAAATAACAGGTCCTGATGTTTCTCCCATCTAGCATCTCCTAGCATGTTTGAGGACTATACACGCACTTCCTAAAAATCACTAAAAACTGCCTGGTTTAGACTAAAATGCAAACACTGGGCTGAGTTGCTTCCAGTCCAGTCAAAATGAACAAGGCTTCATCACTTGTGAGTGTAGAGAAAAGATCAGATTTCACTCAGTGCAAATTATTTCCTGTAGAGTCATCTAGATTAAACCATAATGGACATCCATCACCTTTAAAGAACAGTTTACCTCCTGGAAAAGAAAACAAAAAATAAAGGTGACAATCTCAGACAACCTTCTTGTTTCTGTCTGAATGTTACTGCTGACTATTCTAATAGCCATTATTAACCACGGGCTGCAAAGCAGCAGCTGGCTGGACTGTTACCTAATTTCAGAGATGGAAAAGAGGGATTGTATAGATTTTACTACACTTTTCACTTTGGTGCTTACAAAGGCAGATGAAATCTAGACGTTCAATAATGCCTTAAGGGTATTATGAAGAGTTGCTAGATAATTAGGTCACATAGAACCAAAGGTGATTGGAGTACATCGTAAACAAAAAGCTTAATTTTCCTACTATGCTCTTCTGGCAGAGTGAGTAAAAAACACATCGTGGTGTTTACACTGGGGAACAATACTTGCGACTGCCCATCACATGGTTTAATTCCATTCACCACCACTCTTTGAGCTCAGCCATACAGACGGTATTCAACCCAGCAAAGAGTATGCTCATCCAAGCGATGAGCCGCCAGTTTCTCCAGCGGAATGCTGTGGGAAATGGTGGCAAAGGCTTTACTAAAGTCTAGGTAGACAACATCCACAGCCTTTCCTTCATCCACTGCGAGTCGCCTTTAGAGAAAGATCAGAATAGTCAAGCCAGACCTGGCTCTTATAAAGCCATACTGACTGGGACTTACCTGGTGATGACTCACTGTAACTGATGTGCTGTGTTCTAGACACAGGGTTTGGGTGGTGGGTGGGGAACTGCGTGACCGACTGCACTGTCTTAGGTTCACTGGGACAGTATCCTCGGCCAGCCATGGTGTGCAGGTTGTTAGCAGTGTTGAATCAGCCAGGAGCTTAAAATTTGATGAAGGGAGTGGAGCATCTCTCTTATGAGGAAAGACTGAGGGAGCTGGGCCTCTTCAGTTTGGAGAAAAGGAGACTTGAGGGGAGACCTCATCAATGTTTATAAACTGCTCTGGCAGGGGGCTTGGACTGGATGATCTTTCAAGGACCCTTCTGGCCCCTGACATTCTGTGATTCTGTGATTCTTTTTAAGAAGAAATGAACATAGAACACAGCAAACGATGTAGAATGGGTTCTCTCCTTATTATAAAGTTGAAGCAGAAATTAAATAGTGTGGTCAGTTCAGGTAGTTTCTTAAAAAATTTTCCTTCCTTGAACTGTCCTTATCATTCCTTTTCCACGAGTGTCATATCCTTGGTATAAAGTACAACTAATAACACTGCCTAATCTCATAGACTGTGTATGACCCTTCATTAATTAACACAGGAAAACTGCTTAGAGAACTCAGTTGATACAAGTGCAGGATCAAGAGGTTATTTTTGGTCGTTTCTTGTATATGCTTTTCAAAATATACTCATTTACCTGGCCATTGAGAAATACTTTAAGCAATATAAAGAAAATGAAACAATATTTTATGCATATCTTATGCAGGTGAATGCATCTTAAGGTCGCTGACATTATTTAGAATAAACCTAAAGGAATGAAATTCTTTGTTGCCATCGATACCAAGTCCTTCATTCTGAAAGCAACCACTCCGTGTTGATTAAAAAAACTTGCTGTTCCACATAGGTTAACTACATACAACAGTTCATAGCTCTTCTGAATTGTAGACTTTTCCTGTATGAAGGTGGGGTTTGGGGTTGCTATTTGGTTGGTTTAGAGTTTAGATTTTTGTAGCCATTTCTTTGCCGGGCAGAACTTTAATTTGTGTAACATTGTTCTTTGAAAATGCAGAGTGAGTATTTCAGTATCATGTAACCACTTCCTCCCCTGGGTTCAGCTGTGATCTGGTGATAAAAATTTGATGATAAAGGTAGAGTACTGTAAGTCATATTTGTTAAATAGTGAATGGGTGTAAATTCTGAAGACAACCAAGGAGACAATAGGAAAACTAACATACTGGAAATTGTTTAAGTAGTAGCTGAATTATTGTAAAATTACTGAAACATCAGATGAGGCTGGAGGCTAAGAATGTATTAAAAAAGAATGGGGTTTAGTCTAGTGGTTTCTAGGATTGTAATCTGTGGGGAAAGCTCCAAATTCCAAAATGAAATCCAATCCAAGTTTATATCTTGAGATGATCTACTTTAAACTCAGCCCCATATTCAAAGCAGTCCTGTCTAACTGGAGAGGTTCCAGTTAACTAGGTATTGGCAAATGTTGCACCCATGGATGGGAAGTGCCAGAATGGAGATGCAGGGAACCACAGACATGTCAGTCTGACCTCAGTGCCAGGGAGGGTTATGAAGCAGCTGATCTTGGATGCTGTCACACAGTACATACAGGACAAGCAGATGGCTGCTCATCACTTGGATGGGCATACTCTTTGCTGGGTTGGATACTGTCTGTATGGCTGAGCTCAAAGAGTGGTGGTGAATGGAGTTAAATCCATCTGATGGCAGTCACAAGGGATGTTCCCTGGGGCTCAATACTGCGGCCAGTTGTGTTCTTTATCAGTGATCTGGAGGAGGGCACTTACTGAGGGTACTCACAGTAAGTTTGTTAAAATGACACCAAATTGGGCACCTTGGTGTTTATCTGCTTAATGATACAAAGGCTCTACAGAATGATCTGGACAGGCTGGATGAATGTGCTAAGGCCAATGGGATGAGGTTCAACAAGGTCAAGATCCTGCACTTGGGTCACTACAACCCCATGCACAGTACAGGCTTGGGGAAGAGGGGCTGGAAAGCTGTCTGGTGGATAACGATCTGGGAGTGTTGGTCAACAACTGGATCAAGGAGCTACCAGTGTGCCCAGGTGGCCAAGAAGGACAACAGCATCCTGGCTTGTATCAGAAATAGTGTGGCCAGCAGGACTAGGGCAGTGATCATCACCTTGTATTCAGTATTGTTGAGGCCCCACCTCAAATGCTGTGGTCAGTTCTGGGCCCCTCACTACAAGAAGGACTCTGAGCTGCTTAAGCATTTCCAATAATGGCAACAAAGCTGGTGAAGGGTCTAGAGAACAAGTCTTATGAGGAATGACTGAGAGAACTGTGATTGTTTAGCCTGGAAAAAAGGAGCCTCAGTGAAGATGTTACTACTCTCTACAATTACCTGAAAGAGATTGTGGTGAGGAGCAGGGTCAGTGTCTTTTCCCAGGTGACAAGTGATAGGACAAGAGAAAAGGGCCTCAAGTTGCACCAAGGGAGGTTTTGTTTAGATATTAGGAAAAATTTCTTCCCCAAATGGGTTGACAATCACTGGAACAGGTTTCCCAGGTAAGTGGTGGAGTCACCATCCCTGGAGGTATTTAAAAGACATTTAGATGTGGTGCTGAGGGACATGGTTTTTGTGTGGTCTTGGCAGTGTTAGGTTAATGGCTAGACTTAATGATCTTAAAAGTCTTTCCCAACTTAAAAGACTCTGTAATTCTATGATTATCAGTGCAAGGGGGCCAATACAAAAGTAGAATCAAAATGCAGAATGGATTACTTTGTACAGCTTTGCCATTCTGATGTTCACAAGAAATTTTCTAATGCACTGAAGAGCCTTAGAAACTGAAATTCCACCAAAGCATGTGGCGGTTTTTAAGCCATTTCAGTTTTTCAGAAAATCTGTTTGTTAATATCCTTGAAAGTTCTGATCGGAAAAATCAATCTGAACATTTTCCACAGCAGTAGAATTTTAGTAACATACTTCTCATCTGTCTATTACCCTGGAAATTCAATCCTGTGTCTGAAAATAGACTTTTGTTGTTGTTGTTGTTCCCATTGCTTTTCATATGCAAGAGCAATCAGCTTTTAAAACATATTTCTTTGTTCTTAGTTGCCTAGAACATTTTTTTAGACTTCAGCAGTTTCAATTCAGGAAATACAGGATTAAGACTTTCTGGGGTTCTCCTGTCCCCTAATTTCTATGTTTCCTTCCCCCTTCGACCCTGTCTGCAGCTAATCTATAATAACGGTTAATTTTGAAAAGCCAACTCCATAATATTTACACAATGAAGTCAAACACTGAATGAAACACACTTGTAAAAACAACAGCAGCCTTTTCCTTGTGCAATATAGGATGTGGTCAATCATTTGACAATTCAGTTTTGGCACATCATGAACTATTTATTTGTTAAATCCAGTTCCTGAGACTGCTGTAACTCTGGGAGGTTTTTGTTTGGGTTTTTTTTTTCCTTTCATTTCTTTTTTGCTCATTTCTAGTCCCTCCACTGGAAACTATTAAATTTGCAGAGCCTGATGTTTATTTCACACTGAAATGCTCACTATTGTATCGATAAATATTTAATAGTGCTGGAGTTCAGTGGATATAGCCTCATATGTTTCTTTTAAAAGGTGTTTTATTACCCGGTGAGCACACTGTGGTCAATCGAGTAAGAAAAAAACAAACCCAAATCAAAAACTTTCCCCTAAAAGATGACACAGGGTTCAGTTTCATTTTGAAGAGGGTGTGGAGGAAACAAGTAACCATATATTTTTCTGAGCCTCTCAGTCTTGGCACTGCACTGGGATAAACATCAGGGGCATTACATAGATCATAAAAGCATTTGAGCTGAGAAAGACAAGTGCTAGAAAAGATAAAGTACTAAAAAGGAGCTTTCTTGAATAGCCCATAAACAAAAAAAGAAAAAAAAGGTAGGTAAATTCACTTTTCCTTGAATCTGTGCACCTTCTGTGATAGATTTGCTGTGGCATGCTCAGGCTGTAAGACTGGTTTAAATGCTCATGCAAAGTGATTTCAAGTTATCCTGGGCAAACATTTGTTGAAATGAATTTTTAAATATGATGTTAAATTATTTAAACAGATCTGCAAAATTCTTAGCATGCACCTTACCTGATGTTGTACTTGAAACTACCTGGAATAACTTTGGCAGAGGAAGACCAAGCTGTTGTAAAATGAAAAAAACCCCACTACTGATAGGCAGTAACAAAAATGACATTATTCATATTTTCTACCTTATATTTGATTCATACTCTAAACATCTACAGCTCCAATAACTGTCTAAACAGGTTTGGAAACAGAATTTTACCTTAAAAAATTTTAAGAATTAACTTAAAAGGTCAGACTAAAATATAATTTCAAGCACGAGCACTAAAGAACTCTTAACTGGTCATCTATTCTTAAATTCAATTGCACTTCATACTCAGGTGTAACTTGATAAATTTGAAAAATTGTTAATGTTTCTTAAGAGATGTCATATGGGTTAGTAAGAAAGCACCATCTTTACAGAGAATTAGGACAAAAGTCACAAAACCCTTGTAATCCAGAAATTCCATCAGAAATCTCCATCAAACATGATGAATACAAGAGGTGCATGATACCTTGCAGGCAACTTTGCTTTCTTATTTATGGTTAAGGCTCAGTGGCTATTAAGCTTACTCAGTAGTCTAGTTATGAACTAAGTGTTTTCAGACTAACTGAGGAATGTTTGAGGATATTACCTCTGTCTCAGTGGATTTGTTAGGCAAAAAATAAAATAAAATACTGCTGTGCCTGAAAGGTGCTTGATTCAACCTACATAGAAAGAATAAAATAGCAAGAGGGCAAACAGCCTGCTGTTGGATGGGGAATGATACAGAGGAAAAATAAAGGTTAGATAAGAATAATTTTTTAAAAAATGCTTAAAGCCAGGATGAAAGAAAACCCCATCAGCTTGTGATGAGTCTTCTGAGCTCCTTTGTGAACTACTTCATGGAGTTTTAAGTGTAGGGCAATGAAAATAGGCTGGACTTAAGTCTGTACTACCCAGTGAAAGAACACACTTCTGTATCAGTAATCAGGGATCACAAATATCCATTGACACCCGTTCACAATTAGAATCAGTGTTCCTCCAATAACAAGTATAGATTGACCATATGGAGAAGTCCTAATTCACAAGCATGTCATGAGTTAATCAGTCTAGCATATCTGAGTTCTCATGTCCTTACAGTTTTTAGGTAAACAGTTTGCATAATTTAGGTGCTGAAAACTATAAATTACTTGGAAATGCATTGAGCTGAATTTAGGCCACAGACATGGATTTTGAAAATTGAATTAAACTCCTGCTGGGCACCAGGAATGTTGTCCAGAAAATGACCTCTAGATAAATAGAGTGTTTTCCCTATGTGCATGCTTTACACAAATGCTCAAATCACCATCGTAGGCAAAGATTTGGCTTTTTCTTCCAGTATTATTCAAGTGCAAACTTGAACCTGACAAGGAAAGGAAGTGGAATAATTTGCTGTGATGAACAGTGTCTTTCTGTTTCTCTTTGGGAAGAACAAACAAACAAAAGTAAAAAAAAAAGTTATGGATAGCTGCACTGCTTATTTTAACTGCAATTTCAGGGGATTCCTTGTCATATTTTCAGAATAATTGTGTTGTGTATTCAGTTTTTATTGTAGAAATCTCTATCATCTTAATATCACTCCCAAATAATAACTGTTTCCTGCATCTTTAAGTCATAACACAGATGTTCTTTCTGAACAGATACATGAATTTTGCTTTCTCTCCCTTTTACTTAAGTTCCAAGAAGAGCATCAGGTTGTGCAAAACTGTACTGAAGAAGCTCAAACATGTTGCTAAATGTCGGTCAACAGCTCTATTGCACTGTAGAAATGAAGCTAGAGAAGAAAGTTCCCATTAGTATTTACAGACTGAAATTATTGAGTTAAACATCCCCAGGTCGGAGCAGGGTTTAGAAATTATGCTGTACATTCCACTGCTGTGAAAAGTATTTCTATGCAATTTTCATATTAAAAGTAGTACTTTCATGAAGGCTGAAAAGTGGGACTCATCTGAGAAAAGATTATTTTGTTCCCAGAATGTGTCAGTTTATCAAAGAAATTATACCATTTCAGTTTCCACTTGAAACTATGGCTTTCAGTGACTTTACACAAAGACTTTGCCTGGATGTAAGTGACTTTTGCCTTCTTGAATTTGCAATAATTGCAATTCAAAATCAGATGAACTGACTTCTTTGGTTCCCACTGAGTACACTGAGGGACTGTTATAGCTCACAGAAGCCATCAGAGCCAGTACCTCACACGTCTGAACTCTGTGACTTCTATGGTTTAGAGAGATTCATCCAGTTTTTCTGGCTTTGGTTTTAGCTGAAAGTCAATACTGCGATTTTCAGTGTATTTCTGAAAAGAATAAAAATGTGAAATACTGTAAATCATTCAAGGCAACTTTTACACAGAGGATTGCCAGAAACTTTAAACCAGAAGCTTGTGTTTGTTTTGGTAAGCATCTGCACTGAATCTCTGAACATTTGAAGATTAACCTGTTGCAGTGGAGGGTGGGTGTGTTTACATGATAGCAAGAGAGAAAAAGAGATTATCTTCTGAGGTGTCTGCCTCACCAAGCAGGTAAAGTAGCTACTACTTTCTTTTGAGAAGGATACCCCATAGATCAAAGTTTGAAAGAGTAAAACTTTGAAACTCAGTGAACAGAAGTTCTTTCTGATGTATACATTATTTGTCTCTTTTGATTGTACCATAGTACTTTGTTATTGTCATGAGTTTTAAGCCTGACTGTAATAACAATTTTTTTATTGGTAGGTCCTTTAGAATTTAACTGATAAGCATCTACAGTGGTGGTGGCAGGAAATCTCTTCATGGACTGGTGACATGGAAAAAGTCTAAATTCTGTATTTCAACTAAAGACTTAAGTTGCACAATTTTTTTTTTTCAATGCAAAAGAAGCATGAATTGAGAAAAAAAATAATATATGTAGTTAAGAATATCTGGGAATAAAATAAAGGAAACAGCAATGTTGAGACCTTGACAGTGTTTGTGGTATATTGATGCAGGGAGATCAGGAAAACATGTCTGAGCATCGTGTTACACTCCTATCTGACCTAACAATGTGGGATACAGCAATCCCACATTGGCAAGAAATCTTTTCTTTTTATCTTCTGATGAGCAGGCCACATCAGTGTCTTTCTTTACTCTCTAATTATGTAGAAAGTATGGTTTACAAATTTGTATTTTTAGTCTAGATAAGATTTCTACAATCCTTTTTCTCAAGCCAGCTTTCTCCTCCAGCTCTCTCAAAATCACTGAAAATATAGCATGCAGCTGCTACATTTTTCTGTCTCCCTCTTGGCCTGGTGAATAAATAATCTTTAATTCTCAACATTGAATTAATCTCTCCAATGTCATATTTGTTTTGAAAAACTTGAGTTTGAACTTGGAGCCTTTTCAACAGATTTTGCCCTTGGATGCATCTTTATCTAATTACCCGGGCTACTTTTTGTTCCTATTTGTTTAGCTGCCATTTCCATAAACTAAAAAGTTTAGATCAAGTGATACATAAATCTCATAGAAGATGACAGACAATAATAAAATGTACCAGATCATACTGCAATCAGAACTTTAAATTTACAAGGAGTAGAAGAAAGGACAGCTAGAATGGAGGGCATATAAGGAAGCCATCCAAGCAGCAAGGGACCTGGTTAGAAAAGCTCTCTAAACCGCTCTCATATTCCAAAAGTTATGGCAGTCTGGTGAAGTCCCCACTGACTGGAAAAGGGGAAGCATAATCCCCATATTCAAAAAGGGAAAGACAGGTGAACCAGGGAACTACAGGCCAGTCAGTCTCACTTCTGTGCCTGGTAAGATCATGGAGCAGATCCTTCTGGAGGCACTGCTGAGGCAGAATAATAACAAAGAGGTGATTGTGTACAATCAACCTGGCTTCACCAAGGGCAAATTGTGCCTGGTAAAGGCACAATTTGTGACCTGAGAAGGTCACAATATCAATCGACAGGGGAAGAGCAACCAACATTATTTACCTGGACCTGAGCAAAGCTTTTGACACTGGTCCGCATGACATCCTGGTCTCCAGGCTGATAAAGTATGGGTTTGATGGAAGGACAATTGAGTGGATAAAGAACTGGCTCGACAGCCACACCCGAAGAGTGGCTGTCAATGGGTCTACAACCCTTCTCTGTACAAACCAAGGTTACTCAAAGCAGTATATTAGGGTTAGTTTCTTCTATTCAAAACAAGCTACAGGTGCAAAATTAAAAGACTACAACCCGACATTTATGTCTCAGTGGTGAGACACTGGAACAGGTTGCCCAGAGAGGTGGTGGAAGCCCCATGTTTGGAAGTTTTTAAGGCCAGGTTGGATGGGGCTCTGAGCAACCTGATCTAGTGGGAGATGTCCCTGCCCATGGCAGGAGGCTTGGAACTAGATGGTCTTTAAGGTCCCTTCCAACCCTGATGATTCTATAACTATCCCTAGAATATCCAAACTTTTATTGGATAGGGTATGGTTCTGCCAAACAATTTTGCCTTTTACCAAAAGAAATTTGAAATCCAATGAGACACAAGGGGCTAAGAGGACCTCATTTAAAGCCATGCCATGATACAAGAGCAGGAGTTCTTCAGTGCTTGCAGTTCTAACCCAAACCAGATACTGTCTATGAATAAGGAAAACAACACATCAGGATGATGAAGAGAAAGAAACAACTAGAGGGAATAATAATTTCCAAATCCATATGAACAATTTTGCCTAGGTCATGGTTTAGTTAATATTAGAAGAAAACTCTCACACTGATTTTATTAAACAGCACCAGTCAGTTCTGGAATTTAGCAGGAGATTTCTTGTTAGTTTATGTAACACTATTTTTCAAGTGAGGAAAAAAAACCCTAAAAAAACCCAAACCACAACAATAAACATTGAAAAAGACCAGACATAAACCAAAAGTTACTTTGCAAAATGACACCCAGAAAGACACATAAGTTTAGAAAGTTTCAGCACTCAATTTGAAACTGTTCTCAATTTCTTGTCTTTCATTTAAATTAAAAGTAAGGCTATTTTGGGGTTTTTTTTTTGTAATGCTCTGAGGAATTCAACTGAAGTCAGTTGTACTTGCATGCACTCAGACTTTCATCCACCAGTTGATAGCATGCAAATTAGCAGTTGTACCTGCTGGCAATCAATATAATGAGGAATAACTTCTAATCAAATGAGGCATTTCAAAATATTTTGTGTCAGAGAATCTTAGTACCATGCCTTGCATAAGCTGATTGCACTTCACAGAATTAAAGCATTTCAGATAGCCTTATTGTTCCCAAAGAGTTTGTCTTTAATTACCTTATACAAGATTCTTAACATCCGTGAAAAAGCAAGAGGTGGGCAGCAGCTTGGCTATTCTCAGAGTTAGATATGGTTGATTCTTGCATGTCTGTGAAGGAGCATATGGTAGATCTTACACTACTTGGTGGTAATGGTGATGATGCCCAGCATCTGGAATGTCAGATGTCTCCTTGTGCTCTGAAGTTATACACCTGGAAAACAAAGATCTTCAGATCTCATGCTGTATCACGGCATGACAGAAGCTGCCATCACTATATTGTTTGGGGGTTTGGGGGGAGGCCAGGGGAAAGGTTGAGGTTGAAAGAAGTGAAAAATGGGCCCATTCCTTAGGGTAGCTGAATAAATCTCAAATGGGCCTTGGAGCTGGCTGTGTCTCCTTAATCTTATTAGAAAGAATGTGTGTGGGCAGGAAGAGATGAGACTGGGATCTCTTGCAGTAGTGTTCTCTGGAGGATCACAAATCTGGTCATTTAAAACTGATTTATTTGGTTTTATTGCTCTTATATTCTACAGTTTCAATTTGTCTTTGCTCCTTTCTTATTATTCTTGACCCCATGGTGAAACACCCACATAAGTCCAGATAGTTCTCTTTAACAATTCAAGTAAGCCTGCTTTATTCTTTTGAGAATTCTGTTGTTCTTTATTATTATTAATAATTTTTGTGTGTTTATTTTCTTAGAACTTTTTCTCATACCCTTTCCCTTTCAGCTATTGACTTATAATTTCACTAGAGACACCAGTAATGATGGAAGAAATTATGGTGTCACTTTGGAGAAGAATATTTTACATTTTGTTGGGGATCTCAAAGCACTTTTCTGAAAAAAATGATCTAAGCATTACAGTTCCTCTATGTATCCAGGCAGTATTACCATCTCTGTTAGACAGATAAAGCAGAAAAAGTAGAAAATGACCTGGTCATGGTACAAGCCAGAGAAAATATTTTGAATATTACAAAAGAATCCAGACAGCAGGTCTCATAGGCTAGCCAGTAGATCATACTCTTTTTATTTATACTGCCATATCACTGTGGCAAAATATTTCAGCAGAAACCAGTCATTTATTGCTTTGCATCTGAAAGAGAAAGAAAGGAAAGGGAAAGGGGAGGGAAGTGAAGGGAAAAAGGAAAAGGAAGGAAAACAGACACAGAACAAAGTAGTAGAAAATCTCATCATTTCATTTGCAGCCAAAAGAGGGATTGGGAGCAAATGCTCAGTCAGGCATTTTGTGCTTACTGTGGTTTCTTTGATTTACATTTTCTCCATGCTGGTAAGAAAGATGATGTTTTATCGTTATCCAAAGCAGGCATAAAAGTTACACCTACAAATTGTTCATACATGTGTAAATGCCATCTTTGCAGATGTGGGTTTACCATGGCAACAATAGGTGTTCCTCTTGCCTCCTGTTAGCATTAGCAGGTGCAACATTGATGTCATGTGCTCTCACAGATGCTGGCAGCTCAGCCATCTCATTTCCTCTGTCCACCCCTCCTTTGTACAAACAATGAATCAGCAAGCTGCCTCAAGCTTTAGACAAACTGACTGAAAATTATGTAGAGTAGTTATTATTTGTCTGTTGTGTTAAGCACATTCCTTACAACTTATTGTCCATGTTGGACGTTCAAATCTTCCTCTGGAGATGCTTCACCAGGCGCTCCATTGCTCTGCATGACCCCAGCACTGCTAAAAATATGAACATGACAAGGAGAGATGGAAAAAATTATTCTGTTGAGGAATAAGTCTAAGAGTTAGAAAGGCAAATGACAAAAATGTGTGAAAAAAAAGAGATGCTAATCCATCAAGAAGACAGATATGAAGTATTATAAGTATGTTCAGCCCACCACTTTCCTGGCCAGAAGACGACATTGTCTTACACTTTGATGCTAAAAGTTAATGTTTGCATTTGATTTAGGGCCAGAACCCTCTATTCATTTTAAGTAGGCACCAGTTGCCAAAGGGGTCCCACTCTGTATATTTTACTTCTGGCGCAGAAACGCATTTTATTAGTCTATAAATTAAGCTTATGGAAGATCTTCAAGCTTCAAAATCACCGAGTTGGGGAAGGGTAGAAGTTTTGAGATGGTTCACAGACCTTTTCTCTACTATGATTCAGAACGCTGCTGACAATCATAGAGGGGAAAGAATGGGAAAGTTCTATTTTTTTTCATACAATTTTAGCAGCACAGCTGCATTTTCTAAAGAAATCAGCAGTCATTAGAAATATAAATATAAAGAGTTTGAAGGAATTACCACATTCTGATTTGGGGAGCTTGTTAGTCTTGCTATATTTTATACTTTTTTCCTAAGATAATAAAAGCCCTAAAAATCTGGTTTTTAACTTAAAGACGATCAGAATGTTATCTTGTTTTTATTCTCTTTTTTTTTTATATTATCTTTTTATTTATTTATTTTTTAACAGTTATTTTTAAATTTCATTACATTTAGAAAACCTGTTTGCAAGCTCTTCTTCACAACAGTTGGGACTTGGAAAGAGGCCACTTTCAAAATGAAGTGTTTGTTTATTGGGAAGTAAAGCTGGGAAATTTACAGAAAAGTAACAAACCACATACAAACCATGTATGAGAAAACATGAGATAGTTTAAGTCCTCAGCCAGTTACAGAAGAGAAAGACATCGATCCAACTCTCAGTTGTGCTTTAGTTGTACAAGCTTTGTGTGTGCCTTGGCTACACTTATCAAAGAAGTAGTTATTTTAGATCAACATAATACTTTGTGCTTTGGTTTCAGGAGTGTTGTGGTTTCAGGTGTTTTGAGTCCAAGCTTTTGTGAATTATTTTTCTTTTTAGTTTGGACAGCTCTCACCACAGGATCCCACTGCAGTCCAGGTGTAGGGCCATTTGTACTCTTGCAGTATCCCAGTGACCACAGCTGCAGTTGGGCTGTGGGCTCAGACCCATTTGAAGACCCATTTAGTTGCGTTGCCATCTGGTGGCAACAACTGTGAATTCCTTGACTCCAGCTTCCAAGGTCTAATTTTCCACTGTTTCCCTTTAACTTCTGTGAAACTTATTATTGCTCTTTTCTAACAGAGGAAAGCAACCCAGGTAATTAAGTTGAGTTAGAACTGTGGTCTGACTCATTCCAGCTGACTTCCTTTACTAAATTACATTTTGACTGCATTTCTGTGGAGTGTGTAATGTTGGTTCCAGTGGTTCCTCAAACCATTTCCAATACACTTTATGAAATAGATAAAAAATAATACAGGAAGCAGGCACCAGTGGTAAAAGCAAAGCTTTGGGATTTACTGACTTATGTGTCTTCCTGCTTTGATAAACAGTATGAGCTCGGGTAAATCCCATAAATTTTTTGATCCCTTTCTAAAATTGGACTCATTTTACCAATTAGTTTAGGAGGGTTATCTGAGGTTTAATTAAAGAATGTCATGCTAAGCACTTTTACAAAACAGAGAATTCAAGATAGAGAAATATGGAGTATTTCTATCATTAGCATTATTTGTTTGCTGGTGTAATGCATTTCCCATTTTATTGATTAACTGTAATTGCACACATCCCCAGAATAAATCCTTGTAGCATAACAGGGAGGAACACATTGTGTTCGGGTTTTCCAGTTATGGAACTTCCCCCATTGCAATACAGTCAGGACACTGACTTCTTAGCACTCCCAGTTCCTGAAGGCAGTTTATGCTGCTCATTTTGTTTCTCTGTCAAAGGCCTCTCTTCCCATGATTGTCAAACATTTGGAGAAGACTTCTTTTTGGTATTTTTCTTAGGCCAATGACCTTAAAAGCTTCCTGGATTTTCCCTCTTATAAACAAGTCAATATTTGCTTTTAGACTAGGACAATCAGCTGCAGCAGTGGTATCATTAGGTACTAGGTATCATTAGCCTAAAACTTAAAGTTCTGACAGGATGTCAGGTTTGATCATGCCATCAGAAGTTGAGTTCTTATGCTGACTTGTGGATTTATGCTGGAAGACAGTCCAGCTCATGACTCAAATCAATGCCACAGAGAGGAGATTGTCTCACAAACACTGAAAGAATAAAGGAATAACATCTGTCTCTGAGAGATAAGAATATAATCGTCACAGCATTGCTCTGCACAAGAGGGACTTAGGAAAGACACTCAACTCCTAAATTAATTGTATGAAAGTACATAGGTTTGGGCATTTTATTGCACCTGGGAAGCAGGTAGAAATAAGAAGACCACTCTCATCATAAGTCAGAATACACTTGCAATAATGTAATGCAGCTCCTGTAGTTGGAAGAAACTAGTAGGGAAAGTCTAAGGGGTAAAACTGGCTCTGGAGAAAACTTACCTACAAGGCTTATTTCAAGCTTAAAGAAAACCTGAAAGCAGCAACTCTGGATTCTGACAGTTGCAAATATTCTCACACTACTTCATCACATTTAACCTTCTGTTTGAGTGTTTAAGAGATGTTGATTCTGAAAACATGGTGGGGACCATTCTCCTAACCTGTCGCCTTGTATATCAAGTGAAATAAATGGATTTTTTTACATCTAGACACTGATTGACCCAGTAATGATGACATTGTAGCTTTACGTGAAGCTGAGGTTTTCTAAAGCTATGACCATTTTGTACTTAATACATACATTAACTTAGATCCAGAAAAGAGTAAGAATCCCTAAAATATAAGCGGATGCCACTTGGATTTCAGAATACAGTGTAGAATCCAAACATCCAAATCAGATATCTAGAATCTCCATCTGGTAACTCAGTGTGTAGAATTTAGATGACTCAAAATGGCAGTGCGTATCTGTGTGTAAAATGTGACTCTTCCCAATCAACATTTTGGAATAATCTCCTAAATGATATTGCAAATAAATTGGTAGATGTTTCTAGAGCTTAGCTGTAGGTATCTGGACAGCAGTAACCTCTAAGAAGAAACCATTTCCTTAATACAGGATCTTTCAATCCTTGAAAGATAGGAAAAATAACTCACTTCTGTTTCAGTAAACTGTTACATTATTTTGTTGGGTTTTTTTTTGTTCTCTGAGGTGTACCCCTAAACCACAACCCCCAAGGCTTTGTAATTGAAAATTACAAATGAGCTGCAGGTGATTAGATTTTGTGATTACTTTAACCTGCTCAGGATTAACAAGATACCTGTAAATTTAGACCCAGATACTGTCTTCTTTTCCTGAGGTTATGATTTATTTTTAGGAGTTTACTGTTTTTACATAACCACAGAAAAATGGGCAAAAAGATTATAATTCCGAGCAGTAGTGTTACATGAGGGCAAATAAGATTGGAGTCAACATTTCTTATGAATAGGAAATTTAGAAGTAGTTCAGAATTAATCACAGAAAATGACTAAATGCTTAGATCTATGGGATGTGTAAAGTAGAACATCTATTAGGATTCTCTTGGTTTTGGTAGAAAGGCATTTGTGTAAAAAATATACATAATCTTCCAAAGGTAAAAGGACTCATTCAATCTTTACAGACAAGATTTAAAGCCAGCATTTGTCTCTGTGATACTCCTCTGGCTCTATTCCTTACTGGCAGCATAGCTTCTCTTGAGCGTAGCTGCCAGCGTGACTATTCAGTATTGTTTGATTTGAGCCGCATTAATTTCTGGCAGGAGTTTTTGGGTAGAAATCCAGAATTCCTGGAAGGCTTGGATGCCAGCAGCAATAGCAAGCATCACCTGATATGTTACGATGCCAGCTTCAAATTCCCACTCCAAGCAGTTAGTTTCTAAGAATGCTAATGAGTGTAATGAGCAATTGATGAAAATTACATCTTTTTTCATCTAGAACAGCAAAAAAATATATATATATTTTTAAAATTTATTACCTCAAAATGTAATCAGAAATTAGACATTTTAAGTGCCTAGAGATCTGCCTAGCCTATTCTGTTTCATTTACACTTTTTGTGGACTGGTTGAGAGTAAAAAATCCTCCTGAGCCTGACATTGCATTGTAAACTGTATTGCTGAGATTTTCTGATCACAGCTTTCTATCCCTCCAGTCATGTCACGACCTTGAGGAATTACAGTCATTTAATCAGCACTGAACATTTCCATGTTCAGCCTTCGAGCAGTGATACCAAAACTCCTATTCACAAGTGACAGCTGAATTCACTTACTTTATTGCCTTCTGGATAGCAGTACTTTACAAATCAGCTAAGTTCACCTTTCTCAATAAAGCAGAGTTTATCAGCCTCATGACCTTCTAGAGGCCTTTGTTGTTGTTGTTTCAGAGGGGGGGGTTGTGTATTAGTTTATAACAAATGATTCAATATTGGTAAAAACCTGAAGGATTAAACTTGGAGCTGAGATAGTTTGCAGAAACATTTGCCTCTGGAATGTTTAAAGCAGACAATCTGTAATCAGCCCACAGGTATGTTGTACAGCTTCAGAAGCTACTTTGCTATCTGGCCAGTAGCTGAGAATAAGGTATTGCCAAGAAAACCTTCTGTCACATTATGACCTTAACTGTGCTAGGAACTAGAGAGGAACTAGTTAATGTACAAGTTTCAGTTCCTCTGTACTATGTCCTCTGGTGACATTTGTCTTGTCCAAACTTCTTCATGACTTAGAATCATAGAATCATAAAATAGTTTCATCTGGAAGAGAGAGACCTTCAAGAAAAAGTCCAGCCTTATTCCTATCCCTATCAAAACTACTAAACCACGTCCCCAGGTACAACATCTCCCCGGCTCTTAAACACCTCCAGGGATGGTGACTCCACCACCTCCCTGGGCAGCCTGTTCCAATGCCTGACAACCCTTTCACTAAAGAAATTCTTACTAATACTCACCCTGAACCTCCCCTGGTTGAACTTCAGGCCATTTCCTCTTGTTCTATCGCTTGTCACCAGGGAGAACAGACCAACTCCTGCCTCACTACAGCTTCCCTTCAGGTAGTTGTAGAGAGCAATAAGGTCTCCCCTCAGCCTTCTTTTGTCAAGGCTAAACAGCATCAGATCCTTCAGCCTCTCCTCGCAAGGGACATGCTCCAAACCCTTTACTAGCTTGGTATCTGCCTCTGTACCCTCTCCACCACCTCAACATCCTTCTTGTAGAGAGGGGCCCAACACTG
This sequence comes from Chloroceryle amazona, assembly GCA_027560015.1. NCBI lineage: Eukaryota > Metazoa > Chordata > Aves > Coraciiformes > Cerylidae > Chloroceryle > Chloroceryle amazona. The sequence continues at coordinate 12,270 of JANHFX010013033.1, read as the reverse complement.
GACACACTATTTGAGGTGAGGTCTCACCAATGCCGAGTACAGAGGAACAGTCTTAGTTTAATCCATTTCAAAACTAGACTAGAAAAATGTTCCTGGTACAGAATAAATGGATACATCTACACTTCCATGTAAAACCAGTCTTTCAGACAAGGCTGGAGGTCTGTCAATATTATACACACAGTGAAGCATGACTGGAGACATTGCAAAAAGATCTACATGGTAAATCTACAAGAAGGTTTTTTTAGGTGCTATAGTGCTTAGAGAATACTCCAGACCTTTCTTCACACCAGGGCCTTTTTATATAACTTAATCATCTCCACCTGCTTCTTTTTCCCTTCAGAAATACATGAGCAATAGAGGCTCTGGCATTACCAGACTCAGAGACAAATGAGGTTAAATGGAACTTAATTTCTGCCTGGGCTTGAACTACCTACATGGCAGTGGATATTTATAAATCTGAATCTCAAGAGTATCCCTTGGTTTGTAGGCATTGTATGATCCCCAGGTTCTCGTAAAGGTATATGCAGGCAGTGTTCAAATATGTGAGGCAAGAGGAAAGGAGGAGATCCATTTTCAGTAGCTATGCTGCAAAATCCATCCTCTGCTGTGGTCTCATAAAGAAAAATCATAAAATCAGTTGTTAGATAAGGCCCACAATAGGCTGAAACATTCCTGTTTCACCTGAGAAATTAAAGAAGGTGGTGACTAAGCTTGCTGAGCGTAGGATTTTAATCACTGAGTTTTAGGAGAAATGTCATATTTAACAAATGGAAGTTAAAAATACATTTGGTGGAGCATAGCAGGAACTTCAGCTAGAATGCTTCAGAGAAAGCAGTAACTTTGCATAACTCCTTACTAACATTAAAATCAGATATGTGTATAACTTCATCAAAATGGAATAATAGACCTCTTTGTGTGTCATGAAAATTTTAGTAGAAATTATTTTATAGGCATTCTTGTTAGAGATCTGGGGACAAATTAATTCTTGGTCTCACTTGGATGAACTCTTTGGTAAACTGAGGTCTCCTGAGCACCTGACATTTTGTGATTTGAAGCAGCATACCTGCAATTAGATGCATTGTGCTCTGTCATGGAGATTTTGCTTCAGTATTTTCTTGTATTGCTTTCTTCAATGTAAATCAGGAGTAAGACAAACCAAAAGATGAGATGTGCTTTTTCTACATAACAATAAAAAGTTTTAAATAGGTTGGGTGACAGAGACTTTCACATACTCCTGAGTATAACTTATTGCAAATATAAAATTAAAATTAAAATATAAATTATCTGCCACACACCAGGACATTCCTCATCTGCTTCAGATGACAGCAGTTTGATTCCCGACAGCACGCGGTATGAGACAA